>CM039723.1:28143904-28331289 GCA_022539455.1 Dendrobium nobile | reverse complement strand
GAATGAACCAAGATCATCCGGTACGAACAGTTATTACAAGGTCGGTTCCCAAAAATTGGAAAACGTAAACATAAAAACTGTCAAAAGTAGGTTCCATCATCCTGGGATGAAACTGGATCGTTTGGACAAAAATTTTATGGAGCCCAAGTCGTCTTGGGACAGAAATGATTTCATCTGGACAAAATTTTTACAGAGCCCAAGTCGTCATAGGATGAAAATGATTTCGTCTGGAGAAAATTTTTAGAGAGCCCCAGTCGTCCCGAGATGAAGATGATTTCATCTTGGATGATCAGGAGTTAGAAAAATTTCTTCGCAGTTTCTGTTCGTTCCATGTGCTTTTTCTAGGAGATAACTGTCTGATAGTCCCGTACGAACAAAAATTGTCTCGTACGATCAGTATAAAAAATTTAAGATCTCCTTAAGTGTGTATGTGTGTTTTTATTCACTCAATTACAATCACTCCCTCTCAATTCAAATAATATTAATAAGCTTTAAAATTATAAATAATCTTTTGCTGAATTTGATTTGAAGTCTTCGTGGTTGGGAGTTTGATTCACCTGAAATGTTAGTACACACAAGAGAAAATACAATTTTTTCTAAAAGTGTTAGGAGATAACTACACATAAAAAAATAATATTTGGAATCATCGAAACTATACAAGTTGCAAGAATGTAAAACATGCAAATAAAAACTCTCTTAACAATCTTCCCCTTTTTGATGATGGCAAAATAATTATTGTTTGTAAGATTTTAAATCCTAAGAATCTCCTAAACTCCCCCTAAATTGATGAACAAATGAAAAATAAGGAGTCAATTGGAAAAAAAAAAAATTGTTTTTCAAAATTTTTTACACAATACAAAAAATACACTGACACACACATATAAAACACCAGATAAAACACAAGATACAAGACAAAGCAAACATAATATCAATACTAAACATTTAGATAGAAAATACAAACAACATAAGAAAACTAAAGAAAGACATGAAATAATTACAACAAAACACTAGGGACCCTAATCTGAAGGTGGAGGAGGAGGACCACCAAAGAAGTTATAATATGAACTTAATAACATCACATTGGTGTTAATTTCGTTCATCTGTTCTATTATGTTACTAATGTCACTCTGCTGCTGCTGAAATTGAGCCTCAATATGATCAAAGCGTTGATTAAAATGAGTCTCTAGACGATCAAATATCTCAACCAAATTCTGATAATTTGGTTCATTAGCAGCTGCAGGTGCAGGTGCAAGTGCTCCTTGTTCTTCCTCTGAATCACTAGCAACATGTGATTTTCTTTTTTCCTCCTTGAAGATTTCTCTTAAAGATGCATCATTGTAGTAGAGCGGTTCTTCATACTCTTGATCTGGATGCACTAAGTTATATTTCTTCCCCAAGACATAGGCGACTAAGTGTCCTAAAGCAATATTCCTCTTTCTTTTCTGTTCTGCATGGCCAATTTCAAAAAGCCCATAAAGGTAGTCTAAGATAAGTTGGGCTTCATCAATAGGCTCTTTTTTCATGATTAGGAAGGTCACTATAGAAAGAAGAGGAGTAATGTTTACTCTATCACCAGCTTTTGAAATGATTGAAGTTCGAAGAATGTGTTGAATGATTCGAGCATTTTGAAGAAGACCGAAAACTCTAGCAACATATTCATCTATACTATTTCCTCTAATCACCCTATTTATTTCAAACCATTTAAAGGTATCGTTGGTGATTAAGGTATGGGCTTTATATCCCTTAGTTCTTAAATTTAGAAAAGCACCTAAGTCTTGCTTGGTGATTTCTACTTTTTGTTTGAAAACAAAATAACGGACAATAGAGTGATCATAATTAAAAGACATGTTTGCTAAAAAGTAATGGAAAGTCTCTTTGTTGTAGAGGTGGATGAGTGTAAGAATAAAGCCAAATTATATGGAAGCGAACAAGTGCATTACCTTAAAGGTAATCTCATCTTGAATAATAATTCGAGATGGGGTTATTTTTGTAGATGCAAACCTCGGAGAGGAATCCTCATTTGCTTTTGATAAGAAGTTCTCGGAGGTATTCCTATTGGGTTTCTTTGTTAAGACCTTTTGTCGCTTGCTAGAACTTGCCATTGAAAGATTTAAACGATGAAAGGGATTGAAAGTGATGTTTAGAAGTGTGATTGTTAAGTTAGAAAGCCCTCTTTTTTATAGAAAACAATATGTTCGTACCAGACGAAAAACTTTTCGTCCCGGATGAAATGTCATTCATCCGGTACAAAACATTTTTCGTATAGACGATCGAGTTCGTCCAAAATGAAAATCAACATAACTTACGAAGCGTCCTTTCGTACAAACTTTTGACCTCTCCTAGTTTCCACATTGGCAATTTTGACTTTGTTGACTAATCAAATCAATGAATGAGTCATTTAAGCCCATCTTTAAGGTGGTCAAATCCTCCTTATGACCCCAAGAGCTTTGGCCTTAGCCTTGGACCTCATCCTCTCTTGACCTTTTGACCGGGAAATATGGTCAACAAAGGGTTAAAAGAGGAGTTCTATGGTCAAACTCACATGTGAACCCATTCCCCACTGATCTAGGCGGCTGGTTTAGTCCCAAATGGGAGCTAAAGCTCTCTAATAGGCTCCCTAACCTGGCTCAATCCTTGGTTTGGCAGAGGAAATGGGAGTGGTCCCCCCCCCCCCCCCCCCCCCCAATCTCCTTAAACTAACCAATGGCCTCATGGCCTTTTCCTCTGCCACCCAACGACCTGGGACACTTTTCCTCTATCAGAGCAAAACCCTTGATGCATCAAAGCCATCCAATTTAATCCAAGGGATTTGAATAGGGCAAAAGCTCATTTTTGAACATCATTCATCATCTTACAATCTCTCACTTCCTCCAGCCTCCCAGAATGAGATCTCTTTTCGTTCTAACTCTCCAAGTTCTCCTCTACCTTCCTACAACAAAACCCAAGTAGTTGCACATTACCAATGATGAGTTTTCGGTAAACCAACCACCTAGTCCGTCCCAGCCTTATAGAAGTTGATCAAGGCATTTTCGAGCATGAATTTCTTTTAGAGATTTATACAAGGACAGTCTACAAGCTCAACCGTCTAAACACATCGAAGATCTAACAGTATAATCCCTTGGAAACATTAGATTTATTTCACAATAGTTAGATCTATTTAGTTCTATATTAAGCATATTTTAAGCCGTATAAATGTACCCCCAGTGTTTTTATTCATGTCCTTAAGTTATGTTAAAAATTTTACATATTTTGGTGCACCCGATTGAGAGAACGAGGCAAAAATCATTTTCTAGGGCATTTTTGTAACCTAGCCTAGGTGTGCGAAATATCAACTGTTGATCTTATAATCAACGGCCAAGATCTCATCACACCATGCCCCACTCCTGCCGTGTAACCTGCAGTGTGCTGAGATCTCCGTTCGGTTTTATCTGGGCCCTTCATTTTAAATAGTGGAGATGGGATATCCATCGTCTGATCTTACTCGATCGAGATCAAACTGCTGGATTCAATCCCTACCGTTGGATTAACCCGTGGAAGATCCTACGGCAGCAAGATGCTGTTGACTCGAAAAAGTCAACCGCACCGTCACGGTGCCGCGTTATGCAATGATTTCCAATGATTGCCACAGCGTAATCATTGGCCATCAATGCTCGATCGTTAACGCGGTTTCGAACCCGTGGCCGAGATCGCGCCACGATGCTTTCCGTCAACGCGGACTGGATCTGACGCTCTAGATGAAGCCGTGTGTCCACCGTTAGAGCCAACGCCATTAGCTTCTTTTTGTTTTATTTAAATTAACTTTAAAATTTTTTTTAAGGGTATTTTTAGTATAAAAAACATAACAAATTAAATACTAAATTAAAATTAACAAAATATGTTTTAATATTTTTAGAAAAATTAATATTTCAATTTAAAATTATTATTATTTTATAATATTGAACGTATACATATATATATTAAACTATTTTAAATATTAAATTTAAAGATATTTTGAATTAAAACTTATTTAAGTCAATTAAATTATCTTATAAAATATTTAGTTTTATTCTAAAAATAATAATATATTTTAAGAAATGTGTTTAAGTTAATTTTTTTTTTTTTTTTTTTAATCTTATGTAAATCAACTAGTTTATTTTGTTTATAATTCAACTGGCTTTACTATGGTTGTTGTAGGTATTATGAAGAAGGTGATGTTGATGCTTGCATCTTAGACAATCAAGCTTATTGATGGAAAACATGTGGGTAAAGTAAAGACATACATAAGACAATTGATAGACTAACACGTTTGAGGGCTAATATGAAGAAGGAATCTTTGGGATGTAATGCGCATTATGTATGGCCAAAAACTAACAATTTTTCCATTAGCCCAACTATTGGTGAAGGCTTATAATAAATCTTATATATATATATATATATATATATATATATATATATATATATTTACACATTCAATTTTCTATAAAAATATTTGTTTATATGAACAAAATAATATAAATGGGATCATCATATTTGATAACTATTATTTTCTTGTATACAATATATGTTTAAATAGACAATTTTCGCATATAAAACTTTTACCTTCAAGAATTTGTTCACAAAAAATGAATAAGAATTTAAGACTTCACTTATGAAACATCATCCTTCTACTCACGGACCTCGCCGATTTTCCTGCATCCTCAGGGAAGTTCCTCTCCCTCTTTGATGTTTGTTTCCTCTATACTTAAGGTGCTCTCAGGTTTTTCTTTTTTCTGCGATTTTTTTTTTTGGATGTTCATGTTTGTTTTTCCATGATAATTTAACCTTCAACTGTTAAAATGGAAGTTAAACATGTTCGGTTGGATGATCCTAGCTTTTTAACCAATAAAAAGACTTCTCGCCCTTTTATTGATGCCCTTTCGGTTGCCTCTTCTTAGGTTTCTTTTCTTGGTCTAAAAACTACAACCCATCACGGGTTGTTGTCGCTTTGAATTTTGGAAGATGAGATCCTTGCTCCTACAACCTTGTTTGAATTCGAATAATTAATTGATTAATTTTTTTAACCGCAGATCTAGTCTGGACTCGATTCGAAATTTTTCTTTAATTTTAAGCTTAGCGGTGATTTCTCGGTTACACTCTTGGATTAAAGGAAATTCTTGATCAAACTTATAAATGACATGGATTTTAGTACAGTTTTTTTCCCATTATTTTTGTTTTATGCAATTGATCAAATGGTTGCCATTTTTTGACATTATTGTGGAATCTGCCATCATCCTTATTTGGGTTTCATAGCTCCTTCTTGTGGGTTTGGTTTTTTATGTTTTTGGTGTTGTAGTGTTATGGTGAGCACGAATGTTTGGCTAGAGGTACCCTGGTTGGTTGTTGTGGGTTTTGGTCATCTGATTGGGTTGCTCCTATTTTGGTGTTGTGTTTATTTCTTTATTAATGATGTGATTATTTGATTTTATTTGGTGGTTCACTTCTACTACAACTATTGTACTTTTGGCTATCTTGGATCTGACTTCTTTTTTAGGTAGCGACTCCTTGGTGCCCTGTAGTTTTTTTTTCTTTCTGTCTTATTTTGTAATTTAATAAGGATCTTAAGCTCTTAGGTTTATTTTTTCTTTAAATGCTTCTCTTTGAGCATTAGTGGCTCTAGATCCCCTTAAGGATGTGTGTTTATTTTTTAAATTAACACGTAGGACTCTCATGAATTTTAACCAAAAAAAAATTATGAAACATTATATATATATAATAAAATAGTCTCATTCTATAGGGAATTACATTCCATCTATATATATTAAGATTATTTATTTAACATCTTTTTATGTTTCACTACATAAAAATAAAATAAAATAAGTGAATGATGTTTATAAGAATTTTATCTTTTCAAAATATGTCACATATTTAATCTTGATCATGCTGTAATCCTCACTTACAATGTTGAAGAAATTACAAAGTGAGTTAGGAAAAAAATAGTTTGGGAAATTCTCAAATTCAAAAAAAAAAAATCATAAGAAAAAATAAGAGCAATAAAAATGCACAAAATGTATAGCAGATAAGTGAAATAATTATTGAACCTCCACTAGCCCTTTCATACAAGCTTTTCCTTCATCACTAGCTTCCTTGGAGAGAATAGGTGACCCTACGTCACCTCCCACCATCTTATAGCTTCATCAATTAAACCGCTCTAGGGATAAAAGAAATGTGAAAATGAAAGGGCTCCCCCTATAGTAGTAGTTTTAGATAACTTAAAGAGCAAGTGGGTTGCTTACCCTATGTATTTGTATAAATTTTTAAGAAAAGGTAATGCTCAAACTGACTATATTCTATTGATACAGACTGCTGAGCAAAGTTGAGTTTTGGATTTAGGTATGTTCCGTTTGGGTATTCTTTTAATAGTTATAAGCATGCTTGTGTTTAAATATTTGATTGATGAAGAATTCGATCCAAATATTTTAATTTTCAAATCAAAAGGAACCATAAGCAAAATGATATTTAATTTTTATACAATAAATATAATACAGTAAAGCATTTATATGTACAATGAATATGTCAATTTTTTTGTATATAGTTTTTCAACAATAATGGTTCTCCATGGATGCCATTAATCTGCTTGATCCTCTTAGGATTGCTGTAAAGCTTCCAACAGACCAATCACGCTTGCCTCCTCCGTCTTCGTCTCTAAGACTAAGAGGGAGTCTAACAAAGAAGCAGCTGTCTCGACTCTAATGGCATAAGGAAGGAGAAGGGTGTAAAAGAGAGATGAGAATTCTTTTCCAATCTTGTTGATTACTTTCTAACGAAGGCAATACACATGCACCATGCATGCATTATTTTACTTTAATATTTTGTCTATCAATTAATTGGCGATGATGAACTACTTACCTTTTTTAATGTCATTATTCTTTCCATCAATTACCCAACGACGATGTCTCATTAGAGGAAACAAGATATGCAGTGGTATCTCTTTTAGAGAAAAATGCAATATACATGCACCGTTCATGCATTGTTTTACTTTAAGATTTTGTCTATCATTTAATTGGCGATGATGAACTACTTACCTTATTTTCTTAATTCATTATCAATTCCATCAATGGGATCTCTTTTAATAAGAACCAGAGAATGATATCCATATTACCAAAAATAAAATAAAATTTCATTTACTAAATTGATCAGAAATTTTATTATATGAACTAAATTGATCAGAAATTTTGTTAATTTATAATATTATTAAAAACAAACTATTTCCAACCTAATAAAAGAGCCATTAAGACATAAAATAAATTTTGTAAAATAAAATAATAAAATTATTCTAAATAAATACCTTTGTCTGCGGTAACACATATACAATATGTGTTTTCTTATCTTCCACTAATTCTAATATTTAAGAATAAATCGCTTCGAGACCTCTTAAAACAAAGCCTTTTTTTGACACATAGTTTTGTTGGATCTCCTAATAAATTGCATGCAATAGAAGATAAAATTTAATTTAAAAATGAATATTTAATATTAAAAATATAAATTTATTTTTTACAAAATGAATTTTGCCACAAATACTCATTAATGGATAATGCCAGTTGGCCAATTTCATTTTCCACAAATGAGAAGAAAAATTAATACACTTGAATATTTGCCACAAATACTCATTCTATTCCACATATTTATATCTCAAATAAAGAATGCATATTTGATTCCAACTCTTATTAATTTTTGTCCGAGCATGGTAGTGTTGGGTGGTAGAGTTCGAAGGCACCACTGCTCCTTTCCTCCATTGGCTACCGCAAATACAATAATATTATGGCATGGTATGATCTCCCCATAGATATTCTTTCTTGCATCTCATCACAGTTGTCCATTGTAGACTTAGTCTGATTATCTATTGTCTGCACCTCATGGAATTTCACTCTTACCAACTATGCACTCCTTGGATTTCAATGTCATCCCTCCCATTGGTTGCTCCTTTCCAATGATGTCGAAGAGGCTTCTGACACACTCACCTTCCGCGAACTTACCATATAAAGAGAAGACGTTGTCGTCAGCTTCCATCGTAGATTCTCCTCCATCGGTAGCCACACCTATGGTCGCTGCTATTTCGGCTGCAAGGATGGATGGCTTGCGACCCTTAACAAAACAGATCTACAACCTCGCCTCTTCAACCCTGTCACAAAGGCTTAAATATCGCTCCCATCCCATTTCACCTTGATAGAACCACAATATGCCCCAGATGGCTCCATTAGGATTTATTTCAATGATATTTTCTGGGACATTGGAATTAATGACTTCCATGATACATATTTTCATAAGTTCATTGTCTCATCTAATGACTCCTATGGAATTGTTGTTGTTATCTATGGCATTACGAAAGAGCATGCTTTGGCAAGGTTAGAAGATATGACTTGGGTTGTTGGGTCACAATTATCTTCTTATAGCCCAAAGGATGAGGAGCAGTTTGAAAATGTTTGCTATCATGAAGAAAATCAAAGATTTTTTGCAATCACAAATTTTTCAATGGGTGCTTTATTTTGACCTTAATGGACAAAATGTTGAATTGATCTGCCCGAATTCGCCCAACCCATACTATCACACCAGAAACTTCTATCGTATGTACTATATTGCCTTTTAGTCAGGAACTCTTTTA
Source organism: Dendrobium nobile (assembly GCA_022539455.1). Lineage (NCBI taxonomy): Eukaryota > Viridiplantae > Streptophyta > Magnoliopsida > Asparagales > Orchidaceae > Dendrobium > Dendrobium nobile. The sequence goes on along the minus strand of CM039723.1, from coordinate 28,322,672 downwards.
AAAATAGAGAGGGTGATTGATAATGCCTCTTATAGCTACATACAACGAGGGATATCTTTGTTTTCAGTTTTGTGCCATCTGTTGTTACTTCTTCTTCTTGTTACTCTCAATGGATCCCCGTCAATGAGCTGGGGGAATACTCCTTTTTTGTGGGTTATAATCAGACATTTTCTTTGCATCACATGGTTGCTATCGGAATTAAACCAAACAACATATATTTCGCCGATAATTCGAGCAACATGTCGTCAGGTTATGTTGATTGTGATGTTGGACTTGTTGATCTTTACAATGATCGCATTAAATTTATCCTTTATCCACGGACTAATTGGCCTCGATCAATCTGGTTTACACCATTACTTTCATAAATTAAATATTTTAATCTTTGCTAAGCTTGTAATATGAATACTTTTGTATTATAAGTCCATATTTAATATTTATTGGACAAATTTTTAAGTAATATTTAATGGTTTTTTTATTTAAATATGTACTTTCCCCTTTTATATTTGTTTTGAAGAAAATATATTAATAATGTTAGGTCACAGTTGAGTCTTTATGTGAAATCTTCTTAGCTAGTAGAATCAGCTTCTTCTTTTTTTTTTTTACTTAAAGAATGATTTGGAGTTTTTTTGTAATTACCTGAAATAAAAGAAAAAAATTGAAGTTTATATGAAACAAATGAGAGAAATTGCTCCCAAAATTATATATACTCATAAATCCTATGCCTTGAAAATTTTAGAAAAAGTATTTTCTCATAAAATGCATAAAAAATTAATATTTTTATTTAAAATTAAAGATATATTTGGTACTTAACCTTTAATCTAATTTAAGGAAAAATTAATATATTTTAGCTCATTTTTTATTTTAATAGCGATTAAGGATTTCAATGAAAAAAAATTTACCGAAAAAAAAAACTTTGTTATTGTAAACTCCTTTTCAAGAGGACAACAAACAAGATTTTTAAATAATATGACTAATTGCTCATGAAGGAGGGATTTGTAAGTCTCTCAAGACATCTCATGATATAATACAACTTAGTGATGTCAAACACTCGTCTGGGGACTATTATGAAGACTAAGAAATCTCTGGAATGTAATGCCCAAAAACTAAAAAAATTTCCATTGGCCCAACTATTGGTGAAGGCTTATAATAAATCTCAATTTTTTTATCATTGCATTATACAATCGTATCATACTCCTTCCAAAATTTTGTGCCAATTTCACTAAATAAGATATCATGAATCGCAAGTGAAGTACTAACATAACAAAAAAAAAAACTATAAAAATAATATTTAATTTCCTACATACAATTATATATTTCCACATTCAATTTACTATAAAAAATATTTTTCTTATATGAATAAAATAATATAAATGCTTACATAAATTTGATAACTATTACTTTCTTGTATACAATATATGTTTGAATAGACAATTTCTTTATATAAAACTTTCACCTACAAGAATTAGTTCACAAAAAAATTATAAAAGAACTTAAGACTTAACTTATGAAACATCTTCCTTCTGCTCATGGACCTCACCAATTTTTCCTGCATCCTCAGGGAATTTTCCTCTCCCTCATTGATGTTTTGTTTCCTTTAGACTTTAGGTATTCTCAGGTTTTTCATCTTTTTTTTTATGACCCTTTTTGAAAGTTCATGTTTGTTTTTTCATGATCATTCCACCTTCGACTGTTCCAATAGCTCAAATGGCAGTTAACCATGTTCGGTCGGATGATCCTTGCTTTTTAAATGATAAAAGGACTTCTCACTCTTTTACCGATGCCCCTTTGGGTGCCTCTTCTTTGCTTGCTTTTCCTGATCTCAAAACTTCAACCCATCACAGGTTGTTTTCACATTGGATTTTGAAAGATTAGATCCGTTCTCTTACAACCCCTTTTGAACTCGAATTAATTGATAAATCCCCTAATCGTAGACCTAGTCTAGACACGATTCAGAAATTTTTCTTTAATCTTAAGCTTAGCGGTGATTTCTCGATTACCCTCTTTGATTCAAGCCATGTCTTGATCAAACTTATAAATTACATGGATTATAGTATATTTTTTGCCCATCGCTCTTATTATGTCTACAATTTCTTTATTAAGTTGATTAAATGGTCGCTAATTTTTTACATTGTTGTGGAATCCCACATCATCCTTATTTGAGTTTCTTTCCTAACCTTCGACATCATTTGTTTTCTCCCCATATACTACACGGATTGGGATATTTTTTTGTTGCCCTCTAAAAACTGATAATGCTACATCTAATGGTAATTGTCCCTCGGTTGCTTGTGTTTTGGTCGAATTAGATATCACTAAATGATATCCTAATAGTGTTGGGCTTGGGCCTGAAATTTTTGGATATACAAGTTGAGATGGAGGAGTTTCCTACTTTGTTTGAACACTATAAAAATTTTGGGCTATTTTCTTGTAGTTTTGGGGTATCCTACTCTGTGGTGGTCTCATATTTTATTGTTGGTTGGGTAGTCTCTAGTTGCTTGGGCTCGTAGTCTCGTCTTTTAGGGGTCGAGGAGTGGTTGTTTGGTTCTTCTAGTGTTGTTAGCTTTGTGATTGGGGTTCTGTGTTTCATGGCTCCTTCTTGTTGGTGGTTGGGGTCTTTTGGGCAGGTTGTTAGTGAGTTTAGTTTTTTATCCTTTTGGTATGTTGCCCTGCTGTGGTGGGCTCGATCGTTTGGTTGATGGTTCCCTGGCTGGTTGTTATTGGTTTTGGTCATTTTATTGGTCTACTCCAATTTTGGTGTTGTGTCTATTTCTTTATCGATGATGCGATTATTTGATTTTTATTTAGAGGTTTATTTTTTCTTGCAAGTCTTAATTGTTGTTTGGGTCTTTTGATTTTGGTCGTCTTGGCTGGTTCAGGTTGTTTGATTCTACTACAGACGCTATGCTTTTTGGCTATTCTAAGCTCTGGCTCCTTTTTGGGTGGTGGCTCCTTTCTACCCATAGTTTGTTCTTTCAATTTTATTTTGTAATTTATTTGGGATCTGAAGCTCTTAGGATTATTTTTATTTTAGATGTGTCTCTTTGAGCATTAGTGGCTCTAGCTCCCCTTAGGAACTTGTATCCTTTTTTTGATTTAACGCATAGGCCCATCCATGAAATTTAACCAAAAATGAAAAGACTTATGAAACATTATATATATATAATAGACTCATCATAGAGAAAATTACATTCCATCAATATATATTAAGATTATTTATTTAACATCTTTTTTTATGTTTCACTACATAAAAAATATGCTAAAATAAGTGAATGGTGTTTATATGTAATTTATCTTTTCAAAATATGTCACATTTAGTCTTGACCATGCTTTAATCCTGACTTACAATGTTGAAGAAATTAAAAAGTTAGTTAGGAAAAAATTAGTTTGGAAAATTCTCAAATTAAAAAAATATATAAGAAAAACAAGATAAAAAAAAAAATGTACCAAATGTGTAGAAGATAAGTGAAATAATTATTGAACCTCTACCAGCCCTTTGATCCAAGCTTTCCCTTCATCACCAACATCCTTGGAGAGAAGAGGTGACCCTATGTCACCTCCCACAATCTTAGAGCTTCTTAAATTAAAGCACTCTAGAGATAAAAGAAATGTGAAAATGAAAGGGCTCCCCCTATAGTAGTAGTTTTTGAAAACTTAAAGAGCAAGTGGTTTGCTTACCCTATGTATTTGTACATATTTTTAAGAAAAGGTAATGCTCCAATTGAGTATATTCTATTTATATAGATTGTTGACCTAGGTCGAGTTTTGGACATAGGTATGTTCAGTATGGGTATTCTTTTAATAGTTTTTGATGAAAAAGAAAAAAGAATCATGGTTGATGCATAGTTTTCTTTTAAAGTACAATTTTATGAAATAAAATTAATTTTTAATTTTACTTATAATTAAAGAATTAGATGATTTAGTGTAGTAAATATTGAAGAAAATAAATTAAGAAATATAACAAGAAAAATCCTTCCTACTAGGTCTTGGCAAGTATTAGGTCTACTGTGGCGATTTCAACACAGTGCAGCTCACTTCAGGATAGTGGGCTATATTGGGCTGAGTTGTGATAGGTCCTATTAAACGGTGCTCAAGAAGAGAATTTTGAGGTTGGTTAAGATAGGAAGACGGAGAAAGAATTAAACGGTGCAGATTGAGAGCTTATATCAATGAGTTTTCATTCTTCTTTTTCCTTATAAATATTTTCTTTTTTTTTTATCAAAATCAATTTAATATAAAACATTATGAGAATAAAATCAAAAATAGTTGCTATTAGAATATTACAATTTAGCATAAAATGGCTAGCTAGTTTTAATCGAATGTTCTCTCTCATTATCAAGAGGAGTACTTAATCATAGGGCCTGAATTTATGAGTAAATGATAAACATATTATAAGTCCTTGCAAAATGAGTGTGAAATCTCTTTATAGTATCCTGTCTAAAATTTTGTTTGCCCTCTGAAAATTTTGACCAGAAACAAACTATATCAACAGAGATAAGGTGCTATTTTTTTGCAGCTCGCAATCATATGAAAATTAGTTCTTAATAAAATATTTAAAATTAAAATTTTAAATATTGATGCTAATTCACGTACTTAATTCTCATTCATTTCATGGAGAATTGCCAAAATTAATAATAATGAATAGGAGAATAACATTTCTTTAACTTGATAACTTTAAATGGTTGGTTAGAACATTGCTCCATGTAGTTGCTTTTTACCTTGTTTTCATATAAACATCAAAAATTTGCTCCATGTAGTTGCTTTTACCTTGTAGCAGACTTAAACTTCATTTGTGACAATTTTTTTATTTAGTTTTTTAATAGAAATATTTTAAATTTTCACATAAAACGGAGGCTTTACGATGACCTAGTTGGGAGAGTAGATGTATTAGATTTGGCTTATTTTAAGAAAGGTAGAGGTAGACCTAAGAAGACTTGGATAGAAAATATTAGAAATAACCTTTCTTTGTTAGAGTTAAATGAGATTATGTCTCTTAATAAGGCACAATGGAGAAAAAGGATTCATGTAGCCCACATAGTGGGATAAAGACTTGATGATGATGTTGTTGTTGTTACTGTGTACTAAAAAGTTGCTTTAAGAAGTAGTGAAAAAGCCATATCAAACGAAGCCTTAAACATAACTAGCCTTGGTGAACTATATGTTAACAGGTAGTATTGCATCAATGAAAATATGAGTATTTTTTTATATATTTTTTCAACGATAATGGTTCTCTATGGATGCCATTAATGTGCATGATCCTCTTCTTGTAAAGCTTCCAACATATCAATCACGAATGCCACCTCCTTCTTTGTCTCTAAGACTAAGAAAGAGACTAACAAAGAAGAAGCTTTGTCTAGACACCAATGGCGAGGAGGGAGGAACAAGAAGGGTGGAAAAGACAACTGAGATTTCTTTTAAAATCTTATTGATTACTTTCTAACAAAGGCAATATACATATATGCACCATACTTCCATTATTTTACTTTAATATTTTGCCTTTCAATTAATTGGCGATCATGAACTACTTGCCTTATTTTTTTTTTCATTATTCCTTCCATCAATCGCACAATGATATGTAGTGGGATCTATTTTAATCACAATCAGTGGCGGTTTGCATATTTCTAAAATATGAAAATTTCATGTATTACATGATATAAATTTTTATTATATGAACTAAATTGATCAAAAAAATTATTAATTTATATGTTATTAAAAACAAATTATTTCCAACCTAATGAAAAGAACCATTAAGACACCAAATTCATTTTGTAAAACAAAATAATATAACTATTGTAAATAAATACCTTTGTCTATCGTAACATATGTACTATATATGTTTTCTCATCATCCACTCTTTTATATATTTAAGAATAATCATTTGGAGACCTCTTAAAACAATGAAAAAAATTTTGCACAAATAGTCTCGTTCGATCTCTTAATAAACTGCATGCAATAAAAAATAAATTTAAATTTAAAAATAAATATAAAATTTTTTAAATAATAAATTTAATGTTTATGGAATGAATTTTGCACCCTATTCTTTTTATGGATAATGCCAGTTGGCCAATTTCATTATCCACAAATGTTTAGAAAAATTAATGCACATGAATATTTGGCACAAATACTTATTCTATTCCACATATTTATATCTCTAACAAAGATTGCATATTTTCCATCTCTTATTAATTTGTGTTAGAGTGTGGTAGTGTTGGAAGGTACCATAGCACCATCCCTCCATTAACCACAGCAAAAACAATAATATTATGGCATGGTCTGATCTCCCCATAGATCTACTCTGTTGCATCTCATCGCACTTATCCTTTATACTCTTAGTCCAATTATCTATTGTCTGCACCTCATGAAGTTTCACTCTTGCCAATTATGCACTCTTTGGATTTCAATGTTGTACCTCCCCTTGGTTGCTCCTTTCCAATGATTTAGAAGAGGCCTCCGATACACTCACCTTCCGTGAACTTTCCATAGAAGGAGAAGAAGTTGTCGTCAGCTTCCATCATCGCTTCTCCTCCATCGGTAGCCACACCTATGGCCACCGCTGTTTTGGCTTCAAGGATGGATTGCTTGTGACCCTTGACAAAAAATATCTACAGCCTCGCCTCTTCAACCCTATCACAAGGGCTGAAATACCGCTCTCATTCCTTTTCACCTTGATCAAGCAATAATATGCCCCTGACGACTCGATTTCTTGTAATGAATTTTTCTTTGACATAATGATTGATTACTTACATGATACTTATTTTCATAAGATCATTATCTCATCTAAAGACTCCTCTGGAACTGTTGTTGTTATCTATGACATTACAAAAGAGCTTGCTTTGGCCAGGTTAGAAGATCTAACTTGGGTTCTCGGGCCACAATTATCTCCTTATAGCACGGAGGACAAGCAAGAGCTTGAGGATGTTTGCTATCATGAAGAAAATCAAAAATTTTACGCAATCACAAATTTTTCTATGGTGCTTGCTTTTTATCTCAATGGACAAAATGTTGAATTGATCTGCCTGAATATGCCCAACCCATACTACCACACCAAAAACTTCTATCATATGTACTATATTATCTTTTTTTTAGGAACTCTTCTAAGAATGGATAGGGTGATTGATACTACTTCTAATAGCTACTATAATGCAACAACGATGGCTATCTTTGTTTCCAAGTTTGTGCCAGCTGTTGTTACTTCTTCTTCTTCTTTTTCTTCTGCTTCTTCTTACTCTCAATGGATCTCCGTAAACGAGTTAGTGGGTTACTCCTTTTTTGTGGGTTATAATCAGACATTTTCTTTGCATCACAAGGATGCTAAAGGAATCAAACCAAACTGCATATAATTTGCCAATCATTCGAGCAACATGTTGCTAGATTTTTTGATTATGATGTTTGACTTTTTTTTATCTTTATAATTATCACATTCGGCATATCCTTTACCCTTATCCACGGACTAAGTTCCCTCCATCAATTTGGTTTACAGCATCATTGTCATAAATTAAATATCTTAATCTTTACTAAGCATATAATATGAACATTTTGGGATAATAATTCCATTTTTAATTTTTATTGGATAAATTTTTAGGTAATATTTAATAGCTTTTTAATTTAAATATGTACTTTCCTCTTTTATATTTTTTTTTAAGAAAATATATTAATAATTTTATATCACAGTTGAGTATTTTTAGGAAATCTAACTATGGTCCAACCACCATTGCCAAATTGACATCGTTTGTTGTCACCAACATCCCTCCACTAATCTCATAATCTCAACTATAACTATAGGAGACTGAACAAATGTTGCCTTATTTATAATTTAATATTATCCAATGGTGGATAAGAACTAACTTTTGTAATTTCAAATACATGGTGGATTATTTCAATAGAGTCAAGACCTAACAATTTTTTCTCTTTTGGATTTTTTACATAAAAGTTTTGGCATCTCCAACATTCTTCCCTTTCATATGAATGTCATAGATCTCTATATAAAGCTATTACACTAATCCCTTACTTTTAACACCGCACACATTCAAGCTTGCAATAGGTACATAAGACTTGTATATATCCATAATCATGAATTATTTATTGATACATGGTATGACATGTTATATTTATATTGCAATTGTTAGGCGGAAGAAGGTGATTTTTAGTTTAGAGTGAGGATGGATTTTTAGTTTAGAGTGAGGATGGATTTTAAGTGCTTGAGTTAGATTGATTTCTATATAAGGGAATGTCCTCCTTCAAGAAGATAGAGAATTGAGAATGAATACTAATTAAAGGGTGAAAAGAGAAAAACATAAAAGATTTTTAACTAGTATGACAAATTGCTCAGAAGGAGAAGTCTCTCAATTATATGATTTTCTCTTTTATTTTGACATCTCATGATATAATTTAACTAAATTTTAGCATGGCTTTAGCTCATCTCTTTCTAATGAAGTCTAACATAGATGGTTATTATAAGTATCATGTGGTTCAAGGTGAGGTTGACGCATGCATCTTAGACCATCAGTCTTTGCGATGACAAACAATGTGGGTCAAGTAATATTGTTAGGAAGCAATACAATACCAAGTGACACACATAGGACAATTGACAGTCTAACATCTTAGACAAATAGTCTGTGCTATTATGAAGACTATAGAATCTTTGGGGTGTAAGGTTTATTATGTTCTGCCAAAGAACAACAATGTTTTGTTAGCCCAACCATTGGTAAAGGCTTATGATGAATTGTGAATTTTTTATCATTACATTATACAATTATATCATACTCCTACCAAAATTTTGTGACAATTTCACCTAATAAGATATTATGAATCACAAAAAGTTATCATTGTATACAAAAAATTTTATATACAAAAAAATAAAAATAAAAAAGAACAACTATAAAACAAAATTTAACTTCCTGCATATATATATATATATATATATATATATATAATATATATATTAACACAATATTTTTCTTATATGAATTAAATAATAAAAAAGTTTACATAAATTTGACAACTATTATTTTATTGCATACAAATATAACGATTTCCTTGTATAAAATTTTCACCTGCAGGATTTAGTTCACAAAAAACAAATAAGAATTTAAGATTGAACTTATGAGACTTCTTATATGGTTAATATAAATAGACTCATCCTAGAGGGAATTAAATTCTATCCAGATATATTAAGATTATTGATTTAATAAATTTTTATGTTTTACTACATAAAAAAATGAAAAAACAAATTTTTAATTAAATATTTTTTATCTTTTCAAAATTTGTTTCTTATTAACTATTGATCATGTTTTAATCCTAACTTACAATGTTAAGGAAATTACAAAGTGAGTTAAGAAAAATTTAGTACGTAAAACTCTCTAATTTAAAGAAAAAATCATAATAAAACGAAGAGCAAGAAAATGCACCAAATTTGAAGAATATATGTGAAATAATAAACAATTAAGTGAAAATGATGACCTCAACATGAGGAAAAGCAAACTCCAGGCCATCAGGAACTGCATTGCCATTTGCAAGATTCCTTCCTCTGTAATATTTTCATTGATTTCTTGATTCTTGTTCAACTGGAATGAATTGCAAACCCAAATGAATCAGCTTCTTTCAAGGATATTGTTTGTTCAGATCCACCAGATGTCTCATCAACATGTAATTGATTACCCACGTTCACGATCTTCATCGTTTGTAAGAGTCGAGGTCATTCCTCCTCAGCTTCATCTTCGCAATCTATTAGTGCTACCATCGAACCTTATCCTTACTTGATGTGCACTTGAATCACTCTTTCCAGTTCTAATTTTCTCTATGAATATGCATAGTTGATGGAAAGGAGAGAAGCGGGAGGAATGGAAGATTCAACCAAAAACTCCCACAAAGCCATATGCTATAATATAAGTATATAATAGTGAAGAGCTACTTTAACTTCTCACAGGTAAAAATTATCCATTGTGGAAGTCTAAAATTCTAAGAAAGCGCAATAACTTGTCATTGATTTCTGATAATTGGGATCGCCAGCCCAATCAGAATCAGAATAAGCAGATAAACTAAGAGCAGTAGCAGTAATGGGCAAGCCAAAGGAAATAGTACCTTTGATGTATCATAGAAGCTGCTTGAAATCTTCTTGAGGTTGATGCATATATTGACACAGTTTATTAACTATGTAGGCAATGTCAGGTCTTGTGAGTGTTAGATATTGAAGAGCACTGACAAGTTGTTTTAATAGTTCAGTTCAAGCATGAATTAGAGGTTGGGAGGAGCTTAAGGCTAATTTGGAAGTAATAGGTGTGGAGATTGGATTACAATCAGTCATGCCAGCTTTGTGAAGTAAATAAATGACATATTTGGATTGGGATAGATAGAGACCACTTGGAGAATGTAATACTTGCATTCCAAGAAAGTAAGAAATTTTGTCAAGAATTTACATTTGAAATCTGTGATATAGAGCTAAAGGAATATTCTTGATTGTTGAATCATCATTACCAGTGAGTAGAATATCATCTACATAAACCAGAATATAGAGAACTGTAGAATCCTTGTGATAAATCAATAAGTATGGGTTAGCTATTCTATGAATGAATCCATAATGAAGAAGGTATGTAGAAAAATTCTCAAACCATTGTCTCGGCAATTGTTTTAAACTATAGATAGACTTTTGTAATAAGAAAACATAATCTGGGTGTAAGGAATCCTTAAATCCAGTTGGTTGAGACATGTAGACAATGTCATTAAGATCGCAATGTAAAAAGTCATTTGAGACATTGAGTTGAACCACCTGCCATTTAAAAGTACAAGCAACAATAAGTAGGATGCGAATAGTTGGAAGTTTAGCCATCGGACTAAAAGTGTGAAAGTAATCTAGACCATACTACTCATTACAACCTTGTTCATCCAAATGACCCATATATCGTGCAACAGTACCATCTAAATTAAGTTTAGTTTTAAAGATCCATTTGCATGCCAAGTTATTTTGATTTGGAGAAGGTGGAATTAATTTCCAAGTGCCTTGTTGTTGAAGTGATTCAAACTCATTGGACATTCCTTGTCGCCAAAGTAAGTGTTTGATTGCCTCAGTGTAGCATGTCGGATCAGAAGGGACAATGGAAGAGTTCATACTTATAATATGCTTGGGTTTAAGTGTGCCATCTTGAAGCCTTGTAACCATGGGTTGAAGGGATTGAGGTTGAGGTGGTGGAGCTGATATAAGTGGTGGTGGGGAAGAAGAAGTGGACTAAGGTGACGTAGCGAGAGGAGAAATAGTTGTTGTTAGGATATTGGTAATATATAGTAGAGGAGGTATAGTGTTAGTTTGAATGGGTAAGTCAGGTGAGGGAGAAGATAGTTGCTGGCTAAAAATTGGAGCAAATAATGCCAGGGGCGTGTAGTGGGTAGGAGATGTTTGAGGAGATATGGAAGAATGTTGTGTAAAGGGAAAGACAACTTCAAGAAATTTGACATGACAAGATGTAAAAATTTTACCATACTCAATGTGATAACATTGGTATCCTTTTATGGCAGAGGTATTGTATGGGGGAAATGTAATACCGACACACAGATTATGATTTCTCCTATTTTGTAATCGAATATTGTATTAAGAATAAAATATAGTTTTAAGAGACTGACACAATATTCTATAATGGATTCAATATCAAAATAGGGTTTTGAAAAATAATATTTCTATGATCAAACACAATTCAAAGAATAACATATTATCTCAAAAGATGAACATGAAATTCTGTATAATTTCTTTAAAAATAGAAATAGGGGTTTTTGGAAAAGTTTATCCATTCCTTTAATTAGACATAACATGGAGAATATTATATCGTCTCAAAAGACGAACACAATATTCTTCAAGACATCTAAAAGTAAGAATGGGTTTTCTAAAATTCATCATTTTTAAAATTGAATATAACAAATAGAATATTATATTACTTGAAAAGATAAAAATAATATTTTACAAGTATATTTAAAATTACAAATGAACTTTTTTAAAAGATATCTACGTTCCCAATAATTTTCCCTTATTTTATAGTAATAAAATAAAGTTTATTTTAATTTGGAGTTCTCAAATCCCTATAGAGGCAAGCATCTATAGTTAATTACATGTTAGGAGGAGTACTCCTAAGAAAATTCTCAATTAAAGCAGCAATTTCATACCCTTTGATTATAAAGTGGAAGACAAGGAAAGAAGTAGAAAATCTTTCAACGAGAAAGCGCGATGTTGAATAGTTATTAACGAATTAAAGGAGGAAAATTAGGAGGTGCCAGATTCTGAGAAGCTCATAGGCAACCTCAATCTACCATATGTTGGGCTTTACATTTTAGAAAAGAAATTTTATGTTTGTGTTGATATTTTATTAGAAAGTTTACATTATATTCCCAGAGGGTGGGGACTTAAATTTAAAAATCTACCTCATAACCTAACTCTAAATTGGGTACTATAAAGTATTGACCCAAACCTATCTAATGAAGTGCAAAATCTGGACTTACCCCGACCTGAATTAGGGTGCCAGCTAATCACCTAGGTGCTTTAAAATCATGTGTCTAGTCTTTTTTATGAAAGAAGGGTATGGACGTTGTTTATGTTTTAAGGAATTAGGAGCTGAGATTTAAGACATACCTAATTAGCTCCTCAACTTATATATGGTGAATGATGCCTAAAAATAAAAAGTAATTAAAAATTTAAACTCTTTTAATTTATATATAATGTAATACATGCTAATTTACTCGAATACATAAAATGATTATGAAACAGTATTAAAATTAAACTTAAAAATATTTTTTTCTCTAATAGGACAGGTGGTCTGTCAGAACCCACAGGTGGGAAAGTGCTTAACAAGGAAGAAAATGTAATAATATGCATATGTTGACTCTCGGTGGTTCTAGGCTTACTTCTTAGATCGTTAGAGTTTTTATATGAGCATAAAAGTTTTATTAGAATTTCAAATATAAACATTTTATCGTACCCTAAAAAAAAACTCTAATCGTATTCAAGCTAAAACAAAACATAGCATACAAGAATACCTAGAAAAATAGGCAATTCTACTATGCAAACAATGTAAATAATCAAATTAAATTATACAAAATATAATGTCTAAAGTTCATATGGCAAGTGTCATTTTATTTACACTTAGAATTTACTAAAAAAGTAAAGTGGTTGGGCACCACTGACAACAAACTCATATTTTAATCCTAAGACTAGTACAAGTGATTCTGAAACGCGATATCTCTTCTTTTCTTCACTTCTTCATCTTCTCTCCTTAACCTTCTTTCCTTCTATAAGCTACATGAATCTGTCATGTCTGGATATCCAAATGAAAAGAAACTCATCCCTGAATGAGGTATTTTCTTTTCCCTTTGGATATTAAAGTCATCATAACTTGGATTTTCAAATAGAAAAGAATATTCCCCTAAGGGATATTCTCTTCTTTTTGGATTCCAAGTTGGATGTGATATCCCAATTTCAAACCACTTTCATATTACAACTCTTTTCAAATAGATTTATATTATATTTCATATATATATAAAAATATATAATCCATCTGCAGGGTTATCCAAAGTAGTTTATAATAAAATCATCCCAAATACTTATATATTTAAATTTAAATTAAATTTTATCAGTCAAACAAGGTCATGCTCTTTTAAATTTAAAGGGGGTTTAGCATTTTGCACCTGAACAAAATGTTGTTATTTTAAATATTTAATTTGCCTCATTTGATTTAGCCCTATATGAGCATTGCCACTTGCATAAAATTCTATAAGCATCCAGTTTATTCCTAACCTAGGGGTAATATATCGTCAATCACATTAATTCTCATATTGTAGGAGTAAGTAAATAAACAAATACATCAATCATGTTACAACTAGCATGCAGTGAAAACTCACGAGAAAGCCCGTCACACAGCAAAAGGAAAAAAAAGTAAGATCGACCTAACCTAAAACTAGAGTCAGTTATCTTAGCAAATAAATCTAACCGCGTGTGATAGGCTCAGTGATTTGGGTATAACTTTAGTTAATTATTACTTGAAGTGTTTTAATTGATTGAATTTAATTTCTTGAAAGGTCAAAATATTTTATGCTCAGGTTTAAGTTTTAGTATCCTTAATATTTTTGGAGTTTATTTTAGGTTGAAATTTAATTATTAAAGTTGATGAATAAGATTGTTTCTTTAATGTAATTTAATTAACTATTTTTATTCTTTTTCTTATTTAATTTAATGATTTAATGAGTTTTTAATAATTTATTAGATTTTAAAATAATTTATTGAGTTTTAATGATTTAATTAAAATATTAATGTTTTATTGAATTTTTAAAAAAATTTATTTAAATTTTAATGATTCATTAGATTTTTAAATTTATTATTATTATTATTATTATTATTATTATTATTATTATTGTTATTATTATTAAATTTATTTTAATTTATTATTTAACTCCCATTTTTTAAGTTTTATTTGTTTAATTTGTTACAAAATTTTATTAGTTACAATTTTTTTAATTGTTTATGATTTTAAAGATTTTTATTTTAATTTAACAATTGATTTATCTATATTATTTCATAACTTTAATTTATATATTTATTTTATAGTTGGTTTGAATTATTATTTATGGTTGTAATTTTTAATTTTTTTTTAAAAAAATTATTTATTTTTTTATTATTATTTAAGATTGATTATGTTTAGGTTAAAGATATTCACTATCCCTAAAAAGGTGTCACTAAGTTTTTTATATTTTAAATTTTCTTTCCTAAAGGGTGCATTCACCATAAATCTAAGTTCTCTAAGACTCATCCTTAATTTTTGTCCTTAAGTGTCACTAATATTATATGGAATGAAAAATATTGTTACTAACCCTTTGAACATACACACACATATAAATAGATTTTGGGTTCTAAATAATAAAATAAAAAAATCTAAATAGCAGAATGATGTGCTACCTGCATCAAGGGATCTAGAAACCTGAAAGGAAAATAATGAAACAGGGCAATACGAAGAAGGAAGGGAAATTCCTATATAAAAAACTGTGATATATTTCTTCTGCCTATTTCTTTTCCCTCTTTTCCTATATGTATGAGGCTTTCTCCTCATTACTAAATAGCTACCAGCAAGCAAAAAGTGAGAATAATTCCCAGGTACTAAAAGTAGTAAAAGTCAAAAGCGGTTAGTAGATAGTGGAGCTAAAATATAAGAGGGTTGTGTACTCATATGCAAGTGGCTGCAGGTCCGTGCGCTGCATCAGGTCCCTCGGGCTAACTAGAATTGACAGTGTCCTCACTGTGTGTTAAATCCATTTCATCTGGCGGCTTGTATGGATGGATGTCAGCCACGTTAAAAGTTGATGAAGTGTGCATATGTGGTGGTAATTCAACTACATACGCATTATCATTTATGCATTTAGTAATTGGTACAGGCCCAATTTTGCGAGGATTGAGTTTAGAATATTGGCCTGCCGGAAAACATTCCTTTCACACCCTCACAATGACCAGGTCTCCTTGTTCAAACGTCAGTTTTTGCCTGTGAAGATCAGCTGCTTGTTTGTACTGAGTATTGGATTCCAAAAGCTTTGTTTTAACCTCCTGAAGCACCGACTACTGTTGATCAGAGAAGGAAGTGGCTGCTGCTGTGCGGCATTTGGGCAAAACTGCTATGTCTAGGATATGATTTGGAGGTTTGGTATAAACAATACTGAACGGACATCTTCCCATCGATCGATTGATCATGGAATTATATGCGAATTCTGCCTGACCCAAGGTCTCATCCCATTGTTTCGGGCAGTTCTGCATAAGTCATCGTAGCATATTAGCCAACGTCCGGTTCACCACTTCGGTCTGGCAATCGGTTTGGGGATGGTATGTAGAACTAAGTTTTAGTTCAGTGTGTAAACGACCCCACAAATCTCACCAAAAACTGCTAATGAACTTCACATCTCTATCTTAAGTTATACTTTGTGGCAGCCCATGTAGTCGAACAATTTCTCTAAAGAAAATTTGGGCCACGTTAACAGCATCAAAAGTCTTCTTGCATGCTATAAAATGCGCCATCTTCGAAAATCGATCAACAACAACTAGGATTGAATCAACTCCATGTTTTGTTGTAGGCAATCCCAAAACAAAATTCATACTTATATCCTTCCAAATGAATTCTGGCACCGGAAGAGGCATATAGAGTCCCAGCATTCTGAGCAACCCCTTTATATTCTTGGCATACGGAGCACCGTTCCATTGTTTTCAGAACATCCTGGTGCAGCCTAGGCCAAAAGAACCGACTCTATAATTTTTGCAGCATTTTTTCACTACCCAAATGGGT
Organism: Dendrobium nobile; assembly: GCA_022539455.1. NCBI lineage: Eukaryota > Viridiplantae > Streptophyta > Magnoliopsida > Asparagales > Orchidaceae > Dendrobium > Dendrobium nobile. The sequence continues at coordinate 28,306,383 of CM039723.1, read as the reverse complement.
GGCCAAGCCGCAACTATGGGCTTCCCGAATTATCTGAGAGCGCCAAGATGACTCTGGGATGCACAATAGATTCCCCTTGAATAGGAAACCATGCCTAATGGAGAAGTTTTTGTGTGGACTAATACCGATGCATTGCTTCCAAATCTATCTGAAATCCACATCTTCTTCATACAAGTCCTTTAAGCACTCTAAACCTGTGAGTTCTGTTTGTAATTGAGTGAGTAACTCCGCCCACCTGCTCAGCGCGTCAGCTACTCTGTTGGACTTGCCCAATTTGTGCTTCAATACGAAAGTAAACTTTTGCAAGAATAATACCCATCGAGCATGCATACGGTTTATTATCCTCTGGCTATTTATAAATTAAGTGACTTGTGGTCGCTGCACAACACAAAGTCCTGATGGAGTAAGTAGTGCTCCCAATGCTTAAGAGCTCGCACAACGACGTACAGTTCTTGCTTATAAACCGTCCATTTTTGCCTGCTCGGGCTAAGTTTAACGCTGAAGTATTCTACGGGCCTATCGAGCTTCATCAATATTGCTCCGATTCCCACTGCCGATGCATCTGTCTCCACTTGAAAGGGCTTGTCGAAGTCAGGTAAAGCAAGCACTGGGGCGGAACTTAGTGCTTGCTTAATGCACTAAAAACTACCTTGTTGTTCCACTCTCCAAATAAATGATTTTTGTTTTAAACACTCCGTGATCGGTGCCATTATCATGTTGAACCCCTTTATGAAGCGTCGATAGAAATTGACGAGGCCATCGAAGCTACGGAAGTCAAATAGTGACGATGGTGTCGGCCACTCCATAATAGCACAAATCTTGCGTGGATCGACCTCAACTCCACTGACAGAGATGATAAAGCCATGGAAATACACTTGCGAGGTAGCAAATTTTCATTTAGATAAATTAAGAAATAACCGGTGATCTCTCAAGATTGAAAATTTTCAGTCAGATGTTGGACATGAGCATCCATAGAGCTGCTGAAAATAAGTATATCATCAAAATATACTATGCATGATTTACCCAGAAGTGGTTTGAGTACCTCGTTCATCAACTCATGAATGTCGCTGGTGCATTGCACAATCCAAATGGCATGACTCCACTCATACAGCCCTTGGCGTGTCTTAAAAGCGATCTTCCATTCGTCTCTAGGGCGAACTCGAATTTGGTGGTATCTACTTTTAAGATCCAACTTTGAGAAGACTTCCGCACTCGCGAGTTTATCAAGAAATTCGTCAATCCGAGGTATGGGAAAAAGGTATTTTACCTAAATCTTGTTGATCGCTCGACTGTCAATACACATCCTCCATTGACCATCCTTTTTAGGCACAAGCAAAGCAGGGACCACGCACGGGCTCAAACTTGGTTGGATGAGTTGCTTGTCCAAGAGTTCCTCAACAATTCCTTACAGTATAGCATGCTCCTTTGAGCTCATTTTGTAGTGAGTTAGATTTGATAGTGTCTCTCCAGCCGTAAATTTGATCTGGTGTTGGACGTCACTCAGGGGTGGAAGTCCCTCAGGCGGTTCCTTTGGCGCCAGCTCCTCAATTTGTTTCAATAATAATTGAATGACATCAGGCATTTTTAAAGCCATGGAACCTGGCTGAGCATCAGTCACTACCAAAGCCATAATCTCATTTTCATGTTGCCCAGTGGCTAGCAATGCACGACCCCCCACCAACTGAAAAATAGCATTGCTCTCTTTACTGTTATGCTTGGAGTCGGAGCCGAATGGTAGAAGCCGGATTTTCTTGCATTTCCAATCGAAGGCATATGTGTTTTGCATGCAGTCATAAACAGCTCCGACATCGTATTGCCATGGTCAGCCCAGAATAACATGTCCATCATATTGCCATGATCCAAGATCCAACTTATCTTGTAAGGATTGGGGATCTTATGTGTCTTCAAATGCAATGCTTGAGTAAGAGAATGGGACACTATGTTCTCTGTGCACCCATTGTTGATGATGAGGTTGCACACCTTTCCTTCAATCGTGCCTCGAGTGCGAAAGATGGCATTTCATTGGGACTAAACAGGTTGCCGTGGAGCTAGCAGCAGGCTTTCCAAGACACAAATAAGTACATCCCACTTATCAGCGCCCATTTCTTCAAATTCAGCCTCAAGTACATTGTCAACGAGATTTTCTGAGCTATCCTCTTCACCTTCTACCAACTGAATGCGCGGCCGCGTTGGACACTCGTTCGATTTGTGTCCGGGCTGGAAACAACGGAAGCATTTATAAGTGGTAGGCTTTGATTATGGATTTTCTTTTAATCCAGGCCTCAGTTTAACAAAATTGGAATCATCTGTTTGTACTTTGGCGGGCACAGTTCCGGAGCCAGAACTGGCTGGTAGCTGCTTATTGCTCGGTGTCACGAATCGTTGCTCTATCATAGATTCTATTCCCTATTGTTGACTCGAGTGGCTGTGCGAATGACGCATCATTTGCATTTCTTCTTTGAGGGCAAAATTAACAGCCCACAGAGTGACCAAATAGAGTTTAATTCTAGTTTGTCTTCCAAATTATCCTTCAACCAGCCAACATACCGCTCCACTAGCTGATTTTCTGATTCATGGAGGTTGTTACACATGCTCAAACGATTAAAACTCCTCGGTCTAATCGGTGACAGACTGATTTCCTTGCGTGCAATGTAGATATTGTATGTACAGCATATGTTCGTAATCTGTAGGGAGATAATGATTTCGCAGCAACTGCTTCATACGGGGCCAATTGCGAACACTTCCCTTTCTTTCTCTCCACGGGATTGTATAATTTACTGCCACCAAGATCTCGCACCACCTTTTAGTCTACATGCTACATACTTCACTTGTTTTTCAGTCGGAATCTCCATGTATTCAAAGAAGGACTCGACTGCTCTCTCCTAGTCAAGGAAATCTTCTATGCGTAGCCTGCCATCAAAGAAGGGAATATCAAGTTTAATACGGAACTCACCGTTGTGTCTATGGTAGCGTTCTGGCATTCTCCTATTCACATTAGGCAATGTGATGTTCTCATTATCGGAATCAGAATAAGTAAATTGTTGATGCAGATCTACATCTCTTCTGACTCTGCATATTCCATTACGAGCTCCCTTCGCCGACGCGCCATTCCGCACACAGGAGGGATGGTTTTCGGTAGTGCTTGCCTCCCCGAGGTAGTTCATAGCGGCCCCTACCCCTATCCATCTGGAGTGCTTGTCGAACCTCCGCTGTGAATCTATTGAAGCTGGCATTAAGCTCTTCAGCTGTCGAGCCAGTTTGGTTTATTCCCTCCACACGACCTCCACGCTCCGATCTGCGTCTGGCGTGTTGTGAGGATTTCCATCTGCCATTGTCCCGCCCGGAATCTGAGCTCTAATACCAACTTGATGTGCTACCTGCACCAAGGGATCCAGAAACCTAGAAGGAAAATAATGAAACAGGGCCATACGAAGAAGGAATTCTTTTGCCTATTTCATTTCCCTATTTTCCTATATGTATGTGGCTTTCTCCTCATTACTAAATAACTACCAAGAAGCAAAAAGTAAGAATAATTCCCAGGTACTAAAAGTAGTAAAAGACAAAAGCGATTAGTAGATAGTGGAGCTAAAATATAAGAGGGCTATGTACTAATATGCAGGTGGCTGCAGGTCCGTGCACTGCATCACATAATAAAAATAACTTGCAAGTAATTTTTAATTTAAAGTTCCTAATAAACAAAACTATGATTTCTACAGATCCATATGGTTAGAAATTCGCACAGTTACACCAAAGGTTTTGGGCCTTAAGGCTATCTAAGTTTTAGAATACTTACAGTATACCAGAGCCAACATTCGGTAATTTAACCCATAGCACCCCCACCCGGTTCGATGGGGGAGCTGAGGCCTTTGTCCCTTTTCCCTTTTGCTTTGTTGATCAAATCTGAAAAATAAAAGTATTAAAATGCAGGTAAATATCATAAGTTAAATACATGAATAGTTGATTAAAACCTTTTAGAGAAATTTAAGCTCAGTTATAATTTATCAAAGATGATTTAAACTTTTTTTTTACCAATTTTCTAATATATATTAAAATAACTAAGTGAATTAATCTTTAATATAATTTTTTTAATAATTAAAAAAAGGATATAATTATCAAATCTGAACAAAATGAGACATATCTTTCTAGCTAATCCTTTCCACTAATGATGGTCATGGATATTGTACAGAACACATTTTTTTTTATTAGAAAATAATGATGGTATGAAAAAATCTTATTACTTTACATGTAACAATGCAAAAGTAAATCTTACTCTTTATGGAATGGAACGATTGAAGGAAATGGGTGCAGAGAATGATTCGGGTTCACCCATCTCTCAAAATCGCGTGAACCCGAATCCCGTTCATGCCTGCTCTCCAACATTTTCTCATTTTTGGGTGAGAAGCGAGAAGAAGAGGGGATGGGTTTCGGCCTTGGGGAAGATGTGCGAACGGGGGAGGTTTTCAGCCTAGAGCTTTCGAATAGAGAAGAGGAGATGGGTTTAAATGATTAGTTTTATCCCTTTTATATTGATTTGATTTCAACTGAGTTTAGGCAAAAATATTTAGACCACTCAATAGGTAATGTTTTAATTTATGCGTTGTCGATAAGGTCAAAACGATCTCAGATGGTTTCTGATTTACCCTAATTAATATATATTTTATTCAAATTATTCACTATGATTTAGGTCGAAATAAAAGGCTGAGTCAACACTACGTCAATGGGTATCTACCTAAGAAAAATCCTAATGCTGATGTCTATGCTAGGCTACGAAGATCTAGGCACTAGAGATTTGATTTAGGAAATTTGATCTCAAATAATGAGGTCAACAGGTGTAACCAATTAAAACACGTGGCAAAAATTGTGAAAGAAATTTGGATAGAGAGAATGAAGGAAGAAAGGAGTAACAAAGATGACCAAATGCTTTGAGAAATGAATAATCAGGATATTTATTGTTAAGTAATTTAAAAGGAGAAGAAAAATATTTTGATAGAGATGGGAGTCTATTTATTAAATAGATTGTTGTAAGAACAGCTTGGACCCAGAATGAATGAGGTAGATTTACTTCAAGAAGTAGAGTACGAGATATTTCAAGTATTTGACGGTGTTTGCGTTCAGCAACGCCATTTTGTTCTTGGGTATATGGGCAAGTTATTTGATAAAGAATGTCACATTGAAATAGAAAAGATTGAAAATATTTTGAGGCATATTCACCACCGCCATCTGAACGAAAACATTTAATAGTTGTGTTGAATTACATTTCAACCAATGACTTCAATTGATAAAAAAAATTTGAGCAACTTCAAATTTAGCTTTTTAAAGGATAAACCCATGAAAAATTAGAGAAATCATCAAAAAATAAAACATGGTATTTAAAACCATTTAAAGATAAAATGGGGAAGAACCTCATACATCATTATATATTATTTTAAGACATGACTCGATCAAGAAGAAGAAAAAAAAAAGGCAACTTGTGACTTTTATAAGAAAGAGCACAAGTGTTACAATAATAACTTGTAGACATTGACATAGACAAAGAGGCAATGTGCTTTTTAGTTTGAGAAAAACAGGATGAGACGGATGACCAAAATGACAATGCCCCAATTGGGTAGAATTTTGTATTGCTGAAAATGCTAATAGAAATGGGCGGTGAGCTTAATCAGAACTGATTGGGTAGAGTCCTCAACGAGATTGACCTTGGAGGAGAGTTAGGTTGGCCATCTTTTTCTTGATATGGTATCAATGTGAATAAAAAATGACATAGCAAGAGTTATCAGCAGTGAGAGCGATTTGTAGAAAGTAAATTTCAAGTTAAGTTAGGAATAAGATGAAGAGATGAGATGTGAAGCTTAAAGTGAGGAAATGGCAGTAAACCTTTACAATTACATGTAATGGGTAATAACTCTCCATTGTCGATCATGACCTGCTGATTTCCTTTGTATGGTTTTGTATTGAACACTTGATTGGAATCTGCGGTGAGATCAGATATAGCGCCGATGTCAAGAAGCCATTCTGAAGTTGGTGAAGCAAAATCACCAGTGTACACTGAAACATGCGGTCATATGAAAAATCATCATGATGCCAACATTTTAAAGCTGAGTGACCAATCTTCCCACAAATTTGGTATTCCACAGAAGAAACTGAAGAAGTAGAAGCTCGACTAAAATTGGTTCCTCCACGAGGGGGTCGAGAAGAAAATCGACCACATAAAGCCACGTCCATGAGCTTTGTCGCGTTGAATCGCAAAGGCCTGGATGGGTTCAGAGGAGACAAACAATTCACGAACTGATTCAGCTACTAAGTTGAGCTCCTCACTACAAATAAGTGCATATAAATCATCTAGACTAAATGGATTCAAGTTTGTTCTAATGATAATTTAAAATGCCTATCAAGTGCTATGAAGAGCTTCTTTAACTTCTCTAGCTTCAACACAGCTAGAGAAGAATCAATGCTGGAAGCTTTTCTCATTTCATTCTTCATCTTACTATTTTTCCCTTACAGCAGTACATAAAAGCAGTATTTAGAAATAGAATTATACGGTGTAGATTAGGTGGTTAGAGATGAACGGTGCTTATGCAAAAATCAGATAAAGTACTATGTTGTAGATATATAGTGAAAGCATAATTTCGACTTCATATGTTGGCCTGATTATAAAACAGAACTTATTATACAGAGAGAAAATTGTTATGTGGTGGATCTATATATATGAACTTTTTTAGGAATTTTTTGTAGAGTGAGAAAATAGTTATCGTGAGAAAATATTTTCTTGATTTTAAATTTTAAATGAGAAGAATGTATTTATTTATTTTTATTATTTAATTTTCTTTAATTTTCATTCTTTTTATTTAAATTCTTTTTTTTATTTTGTTCCCTTTTTAACTATTCTTTTAAATTATTCTTTTAATCTAAAATTTGTATTGTTATTTAATGTTCTTATTTTATATACTTTTATTATTATATTTTTTTCCTTCTTATTATTTTGGAATTTATTCTTACAAAAATTTTTATATTTTATATTTTGATATTATGGATTTTTATTATGCTTATATGTTTTAATGTTTTAAATGGAGATTTACTTATATTTTTTGTGATTTTAATTTTTTATTATTAAATTTGGTAAACTCTTTCAAATGTTATACTCTCGAAGCACATCAAACAATATCTTCTTTGAGCACAAACATGTACAAGACACCCACCAAAAAATTATATGTGAGAAATAATGGTACACATGAAGGCTTCAGATGTAAAAATTCATGTAAAATTTTTTTATAAAATATCATTGATCTCAACACATATATATCCAAACATAGTGATGAACAACATCTTGTTCCTCATTGTCATCCCCAGTTGGAAACAACAAAAGCTCTATGTTGGCAACATCAATAAATTAAATTTGTAACCCCATGTATATAAGTTATAGATTTAGGCTTCATTTGGAACAACTTTTTTATAGCTTTCTTAAAACAGCTTTCTAGTTCAAAAATTTCTTAAACTAAAAAATTTTGTACTAAAAACCTATTTCAGAAATTAGTAAGAAAGTCATCCCAAACGAAACCTTAGTAAGCTTATATCAGGTATCAATATGATATTCACTGGCTGATAACTTGGATTTTTTCACAAAGAGATGAGCAAGGAGGACGAGATGAGACTCCAAACTTATTGTTTAGGATGTGTGTGGTCAAAGTGCATGGAACCTTTGAGTGAGATAATAGATAATGATTTTAATGTTGTTTGATTCAACAAAGCCTACATTAATATTAGGGTAGTAAACTTCTTGGCCACTAAAAAAAAATAAAATTAAAGCCTTTATGACTACACATGAAGAAATAATTGCAATAACAACAACAACATCAAGCCTATATCCCACTATGTGGGGTCGGCTACATGAATCCTTTTTCTCCATTGTGTCCTATTAAAGATCAAATTCTTGTTTAAATCTAATAAAGAAAGCTCATTCCTAAAATTTTCTAACAAAGTTTTTTTAGGTCTGCCTCTACCTTTTTTAACATAAGTCATATCTAATACCTCTACTCTCCTAACTGGGTCATTGGAAGGCTGCCGTTTTATGTGACTAAACCATCTAAGGCAACTCTCTCTAATCTTATCTTCTACTGGAGCTACTCCAACCTTTTCACATATATGCTCATTTCGTATCCTATCTCTAAGGGTAAAGCCACTCATCCACCTGAGCATCCTCATCTCTGCCAAACTTAACTTTGTATTATGCTTCTCTTTTAATGGCCAACATTCAGCACCATAAAGCAATTCCGGCCTCACTACCATATTATAGAACTTTCCCTTAAGTTTGAGGGGTACTTTTCTTTCACACAACAAGCCCGATGCATTCCTCCACTTCAACAATCCAACTTGAATTCTGTTTATAATATCCCCATCTATTTCACCATCACTCTGAACAATAGATATAAGATATCTAAAATGCGTACTCTTATTAATAACTTGATCGCCCAATGTCACAAGCCTCTCACTAGGTCTATTACTACTAAAATGACACTCCATTTATTCAGTTTTAGATCTACTCAAGCAAAAACCTTTAGTCTCTAATGTTGACCTCCATAATTCAAGTTTACTTTAAACTCCCTCTCTAGTCTTATCAACAAGAAGAATATCATCAGCAAAAAGCATACACCAATGTACATTCTCTTGCAAATGTCTAGTGAGAACATCCATAACTAAAGCAAAAAGATATGGTCTTAAGGCTGATCCTTGTTGTAATTCAACCAAAATAGGGAAATACTTGGTCAAACCACCTTGTGTTTGAACACATGTAATAGCTCATGCATACATATCTTTAATGATGTGAATATAAAGATTATTAACTCCTTTCTTTTCAAGAACTCTCCATAGCTCTTCTCTTGGAACTTTATCATATGCTTTTTCTGAATCAATAAATATCATACGTAGATCCTCCTTATTATCCCTATAATTTTCCATCAAACCTCTTAATAAATGTATGGCTTCCATAGTCGACCTACCCGGCATGAATCCAAATTGATTTTGAGAAACATGAAGAAACAATTACACCACATAAATATATCATTACAATTGCTATGGCCAAAGAAAAGCTTTATAAACTATAGGAGCCACTAAGACACCAAATTATAAACTATAGGAGACATAAAGTAAAGCTTTATAAACTAAAATTATTAATGACAAACTACACCCAACATGTCGAAAGAGCCACTAAGACACCAAATTTATTTATTTTTTAACATAATATAACTATTTTAAATAAAACATGCCTCTATAATATCATATCTACAGTATACATTTACTCATATTCCACTCATTTAAAAGTCTTTAGATGATACATCTGTATAGTTATTCAATAATATGAGTGAATTATAATACAACACAATGAGTGCATTATATTTCTAAATTACACTAACGTGAAGAGGTCTTTGAATAATATTCATGATTACTTCTAATAAAGAAATAAAATTATTTTATTTAAAGATTATTTTGTAAATGATCTTAATTCATATGTTATAAATAATTAACACTCATATCACGTTACAAAGATATTTTCTAAACAATACCAATTAATATACACTCTCAAACTCTCCCAAAGCACTCTCACTCTTACTCTCAAAGAAAATTTAAACAAGGATGCCTATGAACTGACACCGTACAATAGGATCAGTTCAAAATTGAATAGATTCATCAGGTATGATTTAGTACGAACAAATTTCATACTCCAGATAACATACTGTACGTGAGAGTTATAAAACGCAAGGAGAGAGAAGATTCGTTGTTTCCGATAGAAGAAGCTTTTTTGAATTTTCGTTCGCGGTTTTTTCGCTTAACGTTCATGGCATAGGAAGATCACCGGAATCTGGCTTCCGGTGTTCCAGCCAATCTCCGCCAACATCTAGCATCATCAAGAAAGATCCTACGACAGTTTGATTCGTCTCCGCCTGCCTTTGGAGACGTGGTTCATGAGAAGGAAAATATGTTTCATTTTAATAAAGAAAGGCCTTTGATCATCAAGGAAGGAGCTTTTGAAGAAAAAAAGAAGTTCGTTGAATGTATTGAAAAAGGTAAACAAATTCTCTATGAAGATCCCAGTTTGAAATCTTTCTGTAAACAAGGAACAATTCAACAAAAGGTTAATCAGATCCAAATAGAGGAATGTAATCAATCTTTATGTATAAATGCTGCATAAGGGATTAAGAAGTTTTTGAATAAGGTTTAGAATGTTAATCAAATGAAAGTTGATCTTGTTTCAGAAGAAGTTAATAAGATGTCAAAAGAACATGAAGGAGTGGACAAGAATATTCGAAGCTCTGATCTGTGCATAGTAAGGGAATGTGAATCTGGGGATCTAGGTAATTGCACTCAAAGAAACAATGTGGTTGATCCAAAGCCTGTTACTGAAAAACAGGGTCTGAATGCTTGGAAGAAGAAGGAAAACATAAAAGTATCTGAAATTGATTTCGGAAGCAATTTTGTTAAAGAAGACGGATCTGTCAAACTTCAAGTGGGGAAAGAAACTGATAACTCTAATAGACTAAAAAAATCTCTAGTTATAAAAGTATTTGGTAATAACATTCCCTTCAATGTCATTGAGTTAAGGAAACAGTGGACTAAATTTGGCAAATTTCACTTAACCCAACTAGGCCTAGGTTGGGTGCTTTGTGCCTTTGAGAATCAGGAAGCTCTTGAAGAAATAATGGTTTTAGGTCCCTGGTACGTCAATGGGAACATAGTGGGAATGGACAGATGGTCAGCAACTTTCTCACCTAATGCACTTCAAGGTCTTACAGCCACAATATGGATCCGGTTGCCAAACCTTCCACTTCAATGCTGGGATGAAGTGAACGTTTGCAGAATTGCTTCCATGGTGGGAATCCCTTACTTGATTGATGGAAATATGTTCCAGTGGTCCAGAAGAGAGTTCGCAAGAATCTGCGTGAGAATCAAACTAGATGAGAAACTACCCATGGGAGTTTGGGTTGAAGGAGAGCTGGGAAAGTTCTATCAAAACATCGAATACGAAAGGCTGCCTACATTTTGCTTCTTTTGTGGTAAGATAGGACACTTAAAGGAGGAATGTTTGAAGAATGCTTCAGCAAATGAACTGAAACCAGAAAAAGAAAACTCAATCAATGCAGGATTAGAAGAAACTGGAGATATTAGGGAAATCTGTCAAAAACATGGTCAAACAGATATTAGGAAAAAAGATATTGACAAAGAAGGTTATGGTACTTGGATTAAGGTGGACTACAATACTAAGAAGAACAATAAAAAATTTTCTGGGATCAAGGAAATTACAATAGCTAAATCTACCGTAGAAGGTACATCAAAGGAAGCTGCCAAACCAAAAAATTCTAGCAGGGAGTCTGAAGGGAATTTTTAGTTGAAGTAAATTGATTCTAATCTGAATCATAAAACAAGTGAAGAGGTTAATAATTCTACTAATAATGTAGATTTCAGCTGCACAGTGGATGTTATAATACCTGAAAAGGTTTCTGAGAGCAAAATTCCAGATTCTACCAATAAATTTGAAATTCTGAGCAACATGGCAGAGGAAGGAGAAATAACAGAGGATTGTTTAAATCCAAAAGAATAGGAAAATTCTCAAACAGATACAGCTAATGAGGTTTCTAAAGCTATTGAAGGTAATTCATCCACGGTAAAGAAGAAAGGCACAAAGTAGTTAAAGAACCTGGGACCTATCAGCCTGAAGACAAGGGGGAGGAAAAATGAAGAAGATGCTAAGGAGAAAGGGGGAAGTAATTCCCCATTGATCCACAAATGAATTAATTCCTTATTATTTTGGAATTGTAGAGGAGCCAAGAAAAAAAAGGCTTCTCTCTACCTCAAGGAGGTGGTTAAAGATCAAAATGTTATTTTTGTTGGGCTTTTGGAGACTAAACTAGTTACTATTGAGAATAAAGATGTGGAAATTATGATTGAAAATGGGTGGAATTACAACTTTGTGCCTTCTGTTGGATTATCTGGAGGAATACTGGTTATGTGGAGAAGCAGTCAAGCTAAATTTAAATTGATTGAGTTTTCTTCTCAATTCATTTTAGGTGATTTGGAGATTAAGAACAAAGGTAATTAGAGAGTAGCTACTATTTATGGTAGCAAAGAAGTGCACAATAGAAGGTTGCTTTGGAACGGCTTGGAAAAACATATCACCAATGATTGGCCTTTGGTGATTGGTGGAGATTTCAATTATCTTTTGGCTAAAGAAAACAAGATTGGTGGCAGGAAATTTACATTCTCCATAGGGCCGAGAGAGATGAAATACTTTATGACAGCAAATGATCTTCATGAGCTGAACTTTATGGGTCCTAGATTAACTTGGAGCAATAATAAGAAAGGTAATGAGAGGATAATGGAAAGATTAGACCGAATTTTGGTCAATGCTGCTGCAATAAACTGCAATCAATATATGGTTACAAAACATCTTCTTAGAATAGTGTCAGATCACTGTCCTATTCTACTCCATATCTCAGTTTTTCCTTCAAACATCAAGAGATCTATCAAATTCAAGGATGTGTGGGCTTCATATCCGGCTTCATATGCTATAGTGAAAAATGCATGGATGAGAAGAGACTCAGGTTCTCCTGCTGAAATTCTGAATTATAAATTCAAAAGAACTCTCAAATCCTTATTCTTTTGGAATAAGGCAAAGCACAAAGAATTAAATCACATGAAGTACTTGCTCAAAGAAGAAATTCTTATGATCCAAACTAAAGAAGCGGAAGTTGGTATGCTTTCAATGGATGAATATACAATCCTGAAATTTAAAATCAGTGAACACAACTCTACTTTGGCAAGGTTAAACACATGGTGGAGACAAAGATCCAAAGTTAAATGGATAGAAGACGGTGACCAGAATTCTAAATTCTTTCATTCTATGGCAAGTGCTAGAAAGAACAGTAATCTTATTCATTGCATCAAAGATGGCAAATGTAATCTGGTAGATAATCAAAATCAAATTGAAGACACTTTGGTTTAATACTTGAAAAATAAATGGCGTGATAGAAGGTGTTTGCTTGAAGGCTGGCCGAATAAACAATCTGTCCTGGATGAGGATGATAAAATAAACATAAACAGAGAATTCAGTTTTGAGGAAGTTGAAAATGCTATCAACATTACAAAGGGAGGTTCTTCTCCAGGTGAAGATGGTATTACTTATTCCTTCCTTAAACATTATTGGCATATTATTAAAATTGATTTTTGGGAAGCTATAAAGAATTTTCTTCAAACCGGTAATATGAACGAGGATTGGAAGAGAACGTTGATTGTTCTTATTCCAAAAATCAACAATCCAAATTCTGCTGATAATTATAGGCCAATTAGCCTTTGTAACACAGTTTATAAAATTGCAACCAAAATTCTTCTCAACAGAATGGAAGGTATTATCCCGAAACTTATTTCACTTGAATAAGCAGCATTTCTTAGAGGGAGATCTCTTCAAGATCATATTTTGATTGCTAATGAACTCATCCATAAGTTCAGATTCTCAAAAGCATATAAAGGGCTTGTGTCTATCAAATTAGACATGGAGCAAGCATATGACTCTATGAGATGGCCTACACTTAAAAATATTCTTAAGTATTTTGAGTTCCCTGATTTTTTCTCTATGCTTATTTTAGAATGTGTACAGAATCATACATTTTCGATTTTAATTAATGGGATTCCTTCCAAATGGATCAAAGATAGATGTGGTTTTAGACAAGGGTGCCCCTTGTCTCCTTGTCTTTTTATTTTATGCTCTCAGCTCCTCTCCAACGCCATTAATAAAAAAGATGATTTTGGTGTTCGAGTTAATAGCATCAGCCCAAGAATCACAAACTTATTATATGCTGACGACATTATCTTTTTTGATGAAGCTAAAATCAAAACTATTATAAGAATAAAAGGGATTGTAAACACTTATTGTGACTGGACTGGACAGAAGGTGAACAAAAACAAAACTAGCATGTTGTTTGGGAAAGCAGTCAACATCGTGAAGAGGAAGAAAATCAAAAGAATAATGGGTTTCAAAGAAGTAAAGGAATTCAATTACTTGGGAACAAAATTATCGGTTAAAAGGCTATCAAAATCATATTTCCAATTCATTGTGGATAAAATTATGAAGAAACTAAACAATTGGGGAACCAGATTTTTCTCATTCGCAGGAGAAATCACATTGGTAAAGCATGTTAATCTTTCAATCCCTTCTTTCCATTCTACTGTATCTTCAGTGCCGAAATCTATTCTTAAAGAGGTGGAGAGGATTTGCCGAAATTTTATATGGAACAAATCAAATGAAATTCTGGGAGTGCATTATGTTTGCTGGAAGAAATTATGTGATCCTTATGAACAAGGCGGTAGAGGGATTCAATCCTGCTTGAGCAAAACAGGTCCATTGAGAACTAAATTAGCTTGGAAATATATGAAGGATCATGATTCTTTATTGCATAAATATCTATTTCCAAAATATGGTTCTTGTTGGAAAGCAGAAAACAGGAACAAATTTGTTTCTACAGCATGGAAAATTATCAAAGATGGCAGCAAATCATTGAAAGATATTGTGAGATGGAAAATCTCAAATGGCCGTTCAATTGATGTTTTTGAAGACAATTGGATTTGGGATAAAAGCTTAAACAAAAGGCCTACATTTGTTAACACTAAAGATATTGGTAATGATGATATTAAAGTGGATTGTTTGATTACTGATAATCAATGGAGCATTACTGATCTTAAGAAATACTTTGGTAAAGATCTGATGGATTTAATTCTAAATATTGATATAAATCTAGAGCTTATTGAAGATCAATTTGAACTCACATACATGGAATCTGGAAGAACAATTACGTACATGGCTGCTAATCAAAAAGAAGACAATTCAAGCAACAAAATTCAATGGATGTGGTTGAAAAAAATTAAACTTTGTGCAAGAGTAGACAATTTCTGGTGGAGAATCATGAACAACGCCTTGCCAACTAATGGGTTTATAACTCACAGAAGGATTCATACGGATGCAAAGTGTCCGAGAAACTGCAATGAGGAGGAGAATATTAGCCATCTAATTTGCAAATGCAGAAAGATCGTGGATGTTGTTCATCATTTGAATAAATGGGGATTTTGCATTCCTCTGTTTGGTAATGAGGATCAGATGTATAAATGGCTTTCCGAACAAAACTCCTTTATCTCTACTTTAATTTGCAATGCATTTTATCTTACTTGGAAGGATAGAAACAATATTGTACATGGGAAGAAGGAAAGAAGTTCTATCTACATAGCTTCTAAAGCAGTGAGTTATCTTGGAGTTCCCAATACTCCAAAATATATCAAAACGGGTAGGTTGAGTACCAATCAGCAATTGCTGTCTGAAAACCATTGGTATTCTCCTCCACCCAACTGGATCAAGGTGAATGTAGATGCTACATTATATCATTCTTACAAAGGAGGTATTGGAGGAGTAGCTAGAGACTACAAAGGAAGGTTTATAGTAGCTTATGGCATATCTCAGTTGCATTGGGATATTACTAGTTTGGAGTATCAAGCCATAGCTTCTGTCAAAGAAATGCTAAAGAATCGGATGCATGGATTTCAAGGAATTATCATAGAGAGCGACAACATGAATGTGATAAAGCTTATTCATAAATCTTTCAAAAAAGGAGGCCAAGGTATGGAAAAATTCTTATTTGTGGATAACTTTAATTATGTAATTTTCAATCATGTCAATAGGAGTTGTAATAAGTTAGCGGATATATGTGCTAACTATGCTGTTTTTTCTTCTTTCTTTTGGGATGATTTAGTCCTTGACGAGATTCCTTCTTCATTTATCAATATATTGAAGAAGGAAACTATAGCTTGTAGTCGGTAGGGATTCTTTTTGTTCCCTGCTTTTCTCTTTTTTATGTAATTGCTATTTGCTTTCTCAAAAAAAAAAAAAAAAACAATACCAATTAATATACTTCTTTTCTTAAAACCCTTTTTCAATTTACATACATGCACGAATCTTATATCTCATCCAGTATCATAAGACTGTGTACTCTGTTAGTCAGCATGCACATACAATTATTATTATATATTCATTTCATTTACAAATCATTCAATAATTCTCTATTTCATTTAGGGTGATTATTAAGTAAATTTTGATAATTATCAGCTTTTTTTTTGGAAAATTATCAGCTATTTCAACATGACCAATCATTGAAATTGAAAAAATAAACCATGCTTGAATTTTTCAATAAAAATTAAAACAAAAAACAATTTATTCAATGTAATTATATGTATAATACATTTGTATCATCATAATTCTTAAATGAAGAAAACTCATAAATTCTCTTACTCAAATATTTCAAAATGTTCCTCAAATTTTTCCTAAGTCTAATTTATTAGATATAATATATTAAAACATATTTACTCGTTATATAATTAAAATCTTAAATAATTGTTTTTACATGATAAAAATTGCTCTCTTAAATAAAAAAATCTATAACAAATTAAATTAATATAAAAAAATATTAATAACTTTTTTTGGGAAAAATAGGGGCAAAACAATCCCATTTTCATTCCAAAAATGAAAGGTTACAAAAAGATACAAAAGTTTTGTAAGAAAACACAAAGAAAACTTACTAAATGAAAGAAAGAAAATATAATAGAAACCTAAAAGAAAGCTTAAAGCCAACTAACAAAAGCTTCTTAGAAAAAAAGAAAAATAACAACCAAAAAAATTAAGATTAAAATCCTAATCTTAAAATCAAAAGAATGATAAAAAATAGTAATTGAAAAATCTTTTAGCTTCCAAACAAGAACTAAGCCCAGCTACAAAAGGATCTACCAACAAAAAGGCTTCTCCCAACCCAAAGAAAAGCTCCTCCAAATATATCGCTTCCAACAAACAAAAGAACAAGCCACCCCCAAGCAATTACCAGGAAACCTCAGATCAACTAGGCTCTTACTAAGAATAATCACCTGCTCAAAAAAATCCATCAACGGTAAAATAGCACTAAAAAATCACTACTGCACAAACAATTCTAAAAATACTGCACCTAGATACCACTAGAAACAGGTCAAACACTAGACCAAACCAATATAAGCTCAAAACACAAAAGCCCTCGCAAAAAAATAGAGCAAGCCAACAAATAAAAAGACTCAAGAAAAGGAAATTCCCAACAAACAATCCAACTTTGATTGCTAGAATTGACCCTCCAAGAAAAACTCCTGGTCACTACAACAACCACCCAAATTAAGAAGTAAAGAGAAGGAAATTCCAACATCATAGACACAAAAAATTGAAAAAAGAAAACATAATCCAAATGAGCCAATACCAGAAACCAAATTAATGAATCAAATGCTCAATATTGTAATTTTTTTTTTTTTGAAGAAATGCATCAAATTGCATTAAGTAACAAAGTAACTAATTAAAATTGATAAAAGGATCACATTCCTCCTTGATTAAGTATAATAACAAGGAAGGAATGTTATCAAAAGAAAAGCTATCAAAAAAGAAACTACTTTCCAATGCCATAGTAGCACACAAATTAGCTACTTTATTACAACTTCTATAAGCATGGTGGAAAACCACTTTATTGAAATCATTTAAGAAAAAGAACTCCTTTATCGGCCATCTATCCACAAGCCAATTATTCTTCTTTAAAGAATCTTGAATGAATGTAAAAATGTTGATGTTGTCACTCTCAATGATCACCCCTTTGCATTCAAGCATCCAATGCCTTATGAACTCCCTTACCGTGAATACCGCTTCCAGCTCAAGCTGAGCAATATCCTAGTGAGTTTTATTTTTCCCAAATGCACTAATGAGTCTGCCTTTGTGGTCTCTAAAAACACCTCCAATTCCAGTAAGATTGGAACTAAGCAAGGAAGTATCCACATTAATCTTAATCCAATCTTTTGTTGGGGGCACCAAGTATTTTGAGACTCCCTAAGGAGATTAGTACCCTACCTAGTAAGATATGGACTAGATTTGGTGATGGCTAAAGATAAAGCATTTGCAGCTACCATAGAACAAGGTAAAGCAACCTTACCATGTTTGACATCATTTCGATTTTTCCAAGAGAGGTAAACAATGGTGCAGTAAATTTTAACAATACCAGGATTTTGGGATGTTAACTTCCTCAACTCCTATAAACATCAATCCAGAGATTGGAAAACAGGGATATGAATACCCCAATCAAGCATCTTCATATTGACCTCCACCAGAAATTTACATTGAACCATGATATGTTCATAATTCTTAGTTGATTGGCAGCCTCTAGCACACACATCAATCACAGACAATCTACGGTGCCTGAGAAAAAACTTGGTTGGAATCGCTGGCTTATCGAGACGCCACCAGAAAATCTCCACCTTTTGGTTAAGCTTAAGCTTGTAAAGTCATTTGTAGTATCCATCGTCAATCATGGTGAATCTATTAATCAACATTTTCTCATAAGATAATGTAGAGATTGTTTTACCCGAACACATACTTAACAGCTCCATCTGATCCTCCATCTTATATTCAATTTGAATTTGACTAATCAATAAGATTAGGTATGGATGAAAGAACCTCTGAAGCAAATTATAATTCCATTGACCATCACTCGACAAAAGTTGTTGTACACATAAACCTTCCAGCGAATCACAATCCGCAAATGTTGGCCACCGGTTGATGCATTTATCTAGCAACCATGCATCATTCAAAATATTGATCTTATCACCTTTGACCACTCTCCACCTGACAGCATTCTTCAAATGTCTTCCACCATCCAACAAGATTTGGCAAGCACTAAAGGTAATCTTTTTGTGTGTGTCATTCATAACATCATTTCCATACTTAAATTTCATTGTTCTATGGAACAAAGACTCCAGCTTCTAGCAATCCCAGTCGTCCCATACTTCTTGATTTGCACCAAGTCCAAGACAGCTTAGATCTTAAAGATCCAATTCTAAGTGTAGGAGAGTGCAATCCCAGTCCTCCCATACTTCTTGATTTGCGAATTTCCCCCCAAGAAACATAGTGCATACTATGTTTACCATCAGGTTTATGCCAAATGAAACTTCAACAAAGTTTTTCCAACTCATGTAACATTTTTTTAGGAACCAAGAAATGAGTGATTTGAAAATTTGGCATAGACAACAGAGGGCTTTCAATGAGAGTAAGCTTACCTCCCATTGACAAAGTCTTCTTACCCCAAGCATTGAGTCTCTCCATGACATTACTCAAAAGCTCTTGGAAGTCAGCAATCTTCAATCTACTAAGAGATATCTTTACACCCAAGTAGCTCATCTCCGTTACCACTTTGAAGCCAAGAGCTCTAGCAATCTTCTTCCTCATATGGTGCCTAACAACCTTGCCAAAAATAATCTGTGACTTGCTGAAGTTAACTCTTTGGCCTCTCCACTTACAAAAGTCCTCAACAATAATCTTCAAAGCATTAGCTAAGGCAATAGAGACATGAGAAAAAATTAGCACATCATCTGCATAAAGTAGATGTGTGATCCTTGGACCTCCAGGAGAAGTTTGAATACCAAGAGCCCGTCCCCTCTGAAGAACCCCAATTAGTCACTTTAGCCTCAATAGCAACCTGAATACTCTTATAAAGAGAGCTAGAACAACAAATTTACCATTAAACTTCTTGCAATTCCTTTCTTTCCAGATGTAATAAACATTATAGCCAGTAGAAAGAAGAAACAAATATTTACCATCTAAAACCCAATCCAAATCCCAAATAAAATCCAGGATTTGAATTAGATTAGGTCTAAGCATAAAAAAACATAAACCCGGCACAATGTTAGATATAGTTCTAAGAGAAAATTCACATTCAAAAAAATAAATAACTTTTTATTGTTTTCTAAAGTTCTAAAAAAGAAAAAAAACATTAAAAAAAATGATTATGACTTTCACTAAGTTTTGAACAAAGGAAACAAAATAAAGGAACAAGAACATTCCTATTAACCAATAAATCACCCGTTTTCAATCCATTTAAAATGCCCATCCAAGCATAGCAAGAAAATCTAATAGCATGCCTCTTATCTCAAATATAAGAGAACCAATCCACTCAAGCAAAGGTATTATAATAAGAATTATAATACATCTTAAAAGATGGTGCATCTCCTCCTCCCATGAAATATTAGAAATTGTTTGACACTTAATAGAAGGAGCTTATATACTAAAACTAATATTGTTGATAACATAATCAGGAATATTCCTAGTAGAATTACTGATCCACTCTCAAATAGATACATTTATCAAATTAACCAGAATAGCCACATTGAGATATTGAAGAGCTTTCCCATTTAATCATGGATACCAATATAAAGATAAAGCATTATTAGACGTAATATTAAATGAAATATTACCCTAAATAGCTCTAGTAATAACACAAATATATTTCCAAGTCTTAGAATCTTTTTGAATAAGGCTTCCAGCAAGAAATATATTTATTTTTAAACCAAGAAGCTAAAAGGCCATTACCATAAAGAATCCTCCAAATGAGAGAACAATTGAAAGCATAAGAGAGAGTAACAGTATACAGAATACCAAGATCCCCTACCTTTTTTGGCTTACAAACCTCTTTCCAAGCAATCCTATGAATTTCCAAATAGAAGCTTCTCCATAAAAAAGAAAATTAGAATTAGCCTTCTTGATAAACTTAAAATAACTTTTAGGTATAGAAAGATCCCTAATCCAATAAGCAATTATATTAGAAATAGAAAAATTAATAAATTGCACTCTTCCTGCAAAATATAAGATTTTTTCTTTCCAACCAACAAAGAGAGTTATAATCTTAGTATGCAAAGGTTAAAAATCTACCTGAGTAAGCCTTTTACTTTAAATAAGCAACCCTAAGTCTTTCATAATAATTTTAGAAGTAGCAATACCCAAAATCTGGTCAATCTCCTCAAAAATAGTACAACATTTAGAGAAAATGATAGTAGATTTATCATGGTTAACAAATAAACCCAAAGTCCTCAAAAAAAATCCAAAAAATCCTTTAACTTTTTCACATTAGAAATAGAGGCTTCACTAAATATAACAACATCATCCACATAAAGTAAATAAGAGATAGAAATATCTCCAGAATTAATTTTCTCAAAATTATCCACATGAGACTTATCTTCAAGGAGATTAGATAAAGCATTCATTTTTTTGCAAAAAATATAAGGAGAAAGAGGACATCTTTATTGAAGTCCAGAATAAGAATGAAACAATCTATCAATAGTATCATTAATGACAATAGAAAAGAAAATGTCTTCAATACATCCTTTAATTCATGAAATAAAAATATGAGGGAATCTTTTTTTATCTAACATTTTCAAAAGAAAATATCTAGAAATAGTATCAAAGCCTTTATGAATATCCAATTTTGAGCAAAAGAGTTTATTCTTTCTCAAACAATTGAACTCAATAATTTAGAAGCTAAAATAATATTATCCATAAAATCCTCTTTTTAATAAAACCATACTGACTTTCATAAATAATAAAAGGCATTACACACTACATACAATTAGCCAAAACCTTTGCAATAGTTTTATAAAAGACATTACATAAAAAAATCGGCCTATATTCCGAAATTTGAGAAGCAATTCTATGTTTAGGAATTAGAGTAATCGTAGTAGCTTTAGCAGCCCTGGATATATAATCAAATTTAAAGAAATACATAAGTGCTTTATAAAAATAAATAACAACTATATCCCAAGTATTCTTAGAAAATTCAAATGTAAAACCCTATAAACTAGGAGTAAATGAAGAAGGGCTAGAAAAAATAACATTTTTAATTTCTTCTAAGGTAACCGGAGAAATTAGAGAATTTTTTTATAAATTCTAGAACTCTCTTATCAATCAGGATATTATAAGTAGATGAAGGTTCAGACTTTTGAGAATTTAAAAAAAAAAAGAAAATCTTAAAATGATTAACAAAAGCCTCGAGAATACCTTTAGAATCAAAAATAATACCATCAGAAGTATAAAGTGTTGAAACTTGATAATTATGAATTAGGTTGTTAGACCTAAGATTATGTCCCCACGGCTAACTAAGAGGGGAGTGAATTGATAATTTAAAAATTCTCTCTTATTAATTGAATATTGAACGATTTGAAATCGATGAAATTTTTTAGTATATTAAAAATAATTTTCCAACCACAGCTAATAACAGAAAAATAAAAAGCAGTGCAATATAAAACACACAAGATTTTTAGTTGTTCGGTCAAACACGACCTACATCCACTCCCTGAAGTCTCCCACTTCAGGTATTGCAATATTCCCACTAGTGTCTCTCCATTTTCCCCCCACAGTAAGGCGAAGAAGCCTTCACAAAAACTCTCTTCCACCACTACTTGGTGCGGTAGAGAATTGTCATCCTTCTACACCCTCCAAGTGTGGGCATAGAACCTTCCGTTGTTCACACTCTCCAAGTGTAGGTAGAGAACTTTCATCCTTTTACACCCTCCGTGTAGGTAGAGAACCTTCCGCTGTTCACACTCTCTAAGTGTAGGAAGAGAACCTTCTGCTATTCACACTCTCCAAGTGTAGGCAAAGAACCTTTGGCTATTCATACTCCTCGAGTGTCGGTAGAGAACTGGATCTTCTTGAAAGATCTTCTCACGAGAAATCTAGAAGGACAAGAGAAAAGAGTGAAGTAATCACAAATTACAAACAGAGAACCTTACCTTTGAGTAACCAAGTGAACCCTTCACACTCAAGTAGTAAGAAATCTCTTTCAAACACTCTCTCTCACTCTCTCCTTCAAATTCCCATTAGTATGCATGAATGCCAAGTGACAAAAAGATTGTGTGATAGTCTTAAGTGGACCTTTTATAGAAAAGACACAAAAAAACCGTCCAAAAACTATAATTTTTATATTTTGACCATTCAGATCATCCCGTACGATCTAATTTTGTACGTACGAACAGTATAAAAACTATTGCATATGAACTCAATATAAATTGGTACGAACTATCTTCATACCCGATCATCGTCTTGTATCAACATGGTTTGTTAGGTATAAACACTTATTCCCAACGTATGTTGGTACGAATATGCATGATGGACTACAAGTTTACATAATAGAGAACATCATCCGGGGATGAATAGGTAAAATCATTTGGACGAATAGTTCAAAATAGAAATCCATAGGACATCGTCCTGGGATGAATGGGTCAACTTGTCTGATGAATAGTTCAAAATAGAAATCCAGAGGACATCATTCTGGGAAGAATAGGTAAAATCGTCTGGACGAATAGTTCAAAATAGAAATCAAGTGGACATCATCCTGGGACGAATGGGTAAAATCGTCTGAATAGATAGTTCAAAATAGAAATCTAGAGGACATTATCCTGGGACGAATGGGTAAAATCCTCTGGACGAATAGTTCAAAATAGAAATCCAGAGGACATCATCCTGGGATGAATGGGTAAAATCTTCTTGAAGTTCAGGACTTAGAAAAAAATTTTGCTTGCTCTATACGTTCCATTGCTTATTTGAGAGTATAACTGACCAGATCGTCGCGTACGAACATGGTTCGTATTTTATGATCAGTATTAAAAATTTTGAATTTTAAAGCTCTCCCCCAGTGTGTGTGTGTGCGCGCTAAGTTACTTAGTTACAATCACACTCTCTCAGACTCAAATAAAAGAAAAATAGAGACTCCAATATTACAAAACATTCTAAGCAGATCTTTATTTGAAATCTTTAACAATCTCAAGTATGATTTCCCTAAAATATTAGTACACACGATCAAAAAAAAAATCTTCTAAAATGTGTTAGGAGAAAATAATAATCAAAACAATAATATTTGGAATCATCAAAACATACAAGTTGCAAGAATGTAAAACATGCAAAACTAAGTAGCAACTCTCTCAACATAAAGCACATTAATCTTATTTTTGTTATTCCAAAGTTGGATTCTAGAATAAAGAGAACCTAAATCATCTTTTCCATGAGAAAACCTTTTAGATTTAGCTCTTTCAATATTCAAAGAAGACCAAAGAGATAAATTAAAATTCATATGCTGATTAACATCTTTAAGAGCCAAATTGATTTCATTGTCCAAAGGATCAACTTGAATTTGATTAAGTAACTCTTTCTGAAGCTTTTGTAACCAGGTAATAGTTGTAGTAATGTTCTTAGAAGAAGCCCAATCCTGTTGCTTAATCAGACTTTGAAGAAAATGCAATTTACTAAGTGGATCATTAACAGAATTGCCCATGGGCTTTTTTTGCAAAAACATCAATAAGAATGTTCCAAAATTCCAATTTTTTACACCATAAATTTTTAAACAAAAATCTATTTCTCCCTTGCTTCAAACTATTATTACAAACAATGATAGGAGAAAGATCAAAACTATATGGATTATCCACATGATAATAAGAATTAGGAAAATCATTTGGCCAATTACAATTGACCAAAATCCTATCTAATTTATTATGAGTAGGATTATTAACTTGCTGGTTGAACCAAGAAAGAAGATGACCAACCGAAGAAAGATCATGCAACCCAGTATTAAAAATAAAATTATAAAAATCCCACATTTTTGAACAATTGAGGGGATTCTCTCCAACTTTCTCATTCACAAATTTTCAACAATTAAAATCCCCTAATAATAAAACCCAAGGGGATGAAATATTACTAACTAAGTTGATAATATCATGCCATAAAGACAAACGGTTAATAGCTAAATTAAAAGCATAAACCACAGTAATAAAAATAGGATGAGAGGAATCGAAATTGAAAGAACTATGAATGAATTGATTAGACATACTAATGCAATTAAAATAAATACACGAAGTATTCCATTTTAAACAAATTCTAGCTCCCAGGAGAGGAAAAGTGAAAATTATGACAATTAGCTTTATTTTGAAAAATTTTTTGTTTTGCATCAAACCAAGCATCATTAAATTGATCCAAATTAACCTTAGCTTCAAGAAAACAAAATAAATCCACATCAAACTTATTAACAATGTTCTTACAAGCATTAACTCTATTCAAGTTATGAAAATGTATAACATTCCAAGAAGAAATATTAGGAAATAACATTAAAACTTACTAGAAGAGGTGGTTGCCTTCCTGATATTTTTGGATCTAGTAGACTTACCAAAGCTAATGAAACCTTAAAAAAAGATTGCACATTACCACTATATTTAGAAAACTTATTTCCATCTAACGAATACTAAAATCCTCAACATGATGATTCACCAAATTCTCGTCCAGATTTTGCAGAGCCTGAAACTTATTAGCATTTTCAAGCATCACATCATGAATAGGAGCCTTTAAATCAAAAGAAATCTCCTTTGAAGGAAAATTAAGATTAGGCAAAAATAATAATGCCTAATCCTCCTTCTTCAGTCATCACTCTTTACTCTTTCGGTCTGTACAAAGAAGCCGACCAAAAGGAAACAGGAAAATTGCGACGGAAGCTCGTTATAAAACAAAAGTAACTTTCATCTACATCCCTTTTCTTTGCCCTACATGCACACCATTCTCTAAATCCCATAAATTTATCAATTCATTGACTTTGCAAATCAAAAATTGAGGTCAAAATAAAGGTGAAACATGATTTAAAAATCTATAGAATTTATTTTATCTCTTGTAATCCTTTAAATGGATCTGTGATAAATGCTACTTAAATCCTAGGGTATCAAAAAATGAACATACCATTAATCCGGCCAAAAAAATTTGAATTCCGGTTGACCCATCTAATAAACAGGTTGGGGTTTGAGTCATCCATTTCAACCTATTTATTAAATAGGTTAAGTTTTGATTGACTCACCTACCCAATTTAATGATTTATAAGTTCCTTTTTTGTTTTCATAACTTAGTTATATACTGTAGTTTTTTCAAATACTTAGAATGCTATAAAATAATTTTATTGAAACAACATGAAAAAGTTTTCCAATGCAGTTTGATACTGGCAAAGAAAATGTTTTATTAAGTTTAAACATGCCTTAGAAAACTAATTGGTAGTTTTTTTTTACTCTTTCTTGTTCCTTTTGGTTTTCTAGAGGTGTAACAGTTGCTGGAGCCAGAAGAAATAGATATCTTGCAACACAATGAAATATTTTAATTTTTCACATAAAATGGTGGACTTATGATGACATGGTTATGAGAGTAGATGTATTAGATTTGGCTTATTTTAAGAAAGGTAGACGTAGACTTAAGAAGAATTTGTTCGAAAATATAAGAAATAACCTTTATTTATTAGAGTTAAATTAGAACATGACACTTAATAAGACAAAATGGAGAAAAAGGAATCATGTAGCCTACATAGTGGGATAAAGACTTCATGTTGTTATTGTTGTTATTATTGTGTACAAAATAGTTGCTTTAAGAAGCAGTAAAAAAGCTATCTAACACGATGCCTTAAACATAACTAACCTTGCTGAAATATATGTTAAGGGGTAGTTATTGCATAAATGAGAATATAACTATTTTTAGTACATTTTTCAATGCTAATGGTTCTCCATGAATGCCATTAATGTGTTTGATCTTCTTAGGATTGTTGTAAAGCTTCCAACAAACCAATCATGATTTCCTCCTCCATCTTCGTCACTACGACTAAGAGAGAGCCCAGCAGAAATGAAACTTTGACTAGACTCTAATGGCGAGGATGGAGGAATAACAAGCGTGGAAAAGACAAATAAGATTTCTTTTCCGGTCTTGTTGATTACTTTCTAACAAAGGCAATATGCATATATGAACCATACAAGCATTATTTTACTTTAGTATTTTGCCTAGCAATTAATTGGCGATGATGAACTACTTACCTTATTTTTTTATTTCACTGTTCCTTCCATCAATCACACAATGATGATGTCTCATTAGAGGAAACAAGATATGCAGTGGGAACTCTTTTAATCAGAATCAATGAGTGGTTTGCATATTACTAAAATAAGAAATTTTCATGTACTACATTATATATATTTTTATTATATGAACTAGATTGATCATAAATTTTATTAATTTATATTATTATTAAAAACAAACTATTTCCAAGCTTATGAAAGAGCCATTAAGACACCAAATTAATTTTGTAAAATGAAATAATATAATTATTGTAAATAAATTCCTTTGTCTACGATAACACATGTACAATATATGTTTTCTCATCTTCCACTCATTTATATATTTAAGAATAATCTTTCGGTGCCTCTAAAAATAATGCCAAAATTTGACACAAATAGTCTCGTTCGATCTCTTAATAAATAGCATGCAATAAAAGATAAATATAAAATTAAAAATAAATATAAATTTTTAAATAATAAATTAGTTTTATTATACTGAATCCCAAATAAAAGCTAGGATTTGAATTAAATTAGGTCTAAGCATAAAAAAACATAAACCCAGCACAATGTTAGATATAATTCTTAAAAAAAAAATTCACTTTCAAAAAAATAAATGATTTTGGCTTTTATCAGCTTTTGAACAAAGGATGCAAGATAAAGGAACAAGAACATTCCTTTTAGCTAATAAATTAGCCGTTTTCAATCTATTAAAATGCCCATCCAAGCATAGCAAGAGAATCTCAAAGCATACCACTTATACCAAATATAAGAGAACCAATCCACTCTAGCAAAGGTATTATAATAAGAATTATAATACATCTTAAAAGAATGATACATAAAATAGATACATCTAACAAATTATCTATAATAGCTTGAAACCTTAATAGAAAGAGCCAATATACTAAAGCCAAAAATCAAACTAAATACACAAAGCACAATAGACAATGACAAATGCACAGACTCTAAAATAAAAGTACTCAAAAAAGCAAACAAAACAAAACAAAAAAAATCATAAAAACGTAAACTACGAAAACAAAAATATCAATGTTGCAAAAATATTTTTATTTAAGCATTCAAATCAATTACACCAAGCCTTGTTCTTAATGTACTGAAGGGATCAAAGGCTAATGGTTTTGTAAAAATGTCTGCAAGTTAATTTTCAGTAGAAACATGAAAAAGTTCAATTTCTCCCTTGGATACATGATCCCTTATGAAATGATGCCTTATGTCAATGTGTTTGGTTCTTGAATGTTGAATAGGATTTTTGGAAATACAAATAGCACTAGTATTATCACAATAAATTGAAATAGTGTCTATAGTTAATCCTAAATCAATCAACTGTTGTTTTAACCAAAGTACTTGTGACACACAACTTCCTAATGCAATGTATTCTGCTTCTACAGTAGATAGGGCCACTAAATTTTATTTTCTACTAGACCATGAAACTAATGAATTTCCAATTAATTTACATGTTCCAGAAGTGCTTTTCCTATCCACTCTACAACCTGCAAAGTCAGAATCTGAATAACCAATAATTTTAAATGAAGAGATAAACTTAGGATAACAAATTCCTAAGTTCTGAGTTTCTAGTAAGTATCTTAATATCCTTTTCACTGCTGTAAAATGTGATTCTTTTGGATCTGATTGAAATCTAGCACATAAGCAAATACTGAACATAATATCTGGTCGGCTAGCAGTCAAGTAAAGTAAAGATCCAATAATCCCTCTAAATTTTTTTTGATCAACAGATTTTCCCTTAATGTCCTTATCCAACTGAACTGAGGAACTCATTGGTGTACTAACAGGTTTAGCATTGTCCATTTCATATTTTTTGAGGATGTCCTTAATATATTTAGTTTGACTAAGAAATGTACCTTCCTCAAGTTGCTTAATGCTAAAACCTATAAAGTAATTTAAATCTCCCATTAGACTCATTTCAAATTCAGTACTCATTGTTTTAGAAAAATCATCACAAAGATTTTTATTTGAAGATCTAAAAATGATATCATCCACATAAATTTGAACAATGAGTATATCTTTTCCAAATTTCTTTAAAAAGAGAGTTGTATCCACACTTCTTTTTTCAAAAGATCTTTCAAGTAGGAAGGTGTTCAACCTCTCATACCAAGCCCTAGGTGCCTGTTTCAATCCATATAATGCTTTTTTTAACTTGAAAACATGATTTGGGTATTTAGAATTTTTAAAACCTGGAGGTTGTACTATAAAAACATATTCTTCAATTACCCCACTTAAAAAGGCACTTTTGACATCCATTTGAAACAATTTAAATCCCTTAAAACATACAAAGGCAAGTAAAACCCTAATTGCTTCAAGTCTAGCTACAGGGGCAAAAGTCTCCTCAAAATCAATTCCTTCAATTTGATTATACCCCTTAGCAACTAATCTAGCCTTATTTCTAATGACTACTCCTGAGTCATTCATTTTATTTTTGAACACCCACTTGGTTCCAACAACACTTTGATCTTTTGGCCTTGAAGTTAATTTCCAAACTTTATTTCTTATAAATTGATTCAACTCTTCTTGCATGGCCAATATCCAAAATTTCTCAGAAAGTGCTTGATCAATATTAGTGGGTTCTATAGTTGAAATAAAGGCTGAATGGTTG
Source organism: Dendrobium nobile (assembly GCA_022539455.1). Lineage (NCBI taxonomy): Eukaryota > Viridiplantae > Streptophyta > Magnoliopsida > Asparagales > Orchidaceae > Dendrobium > Dendrobium nobile. The sequence continues at coordinate 28,277,009 of CM039723.1, read as the reverse complement.
ACTTCCTTGTTTAATCCACACCTAGTTCAAACACCCTCACTAGGTTCACCTATAATCAATTCCCTTGGGTGGTTTTTAGAAAATCTCAAATCTCTAGGCAAAGGGTTTTCTGTTTTCAAATTCTCTTCCACATTTTCTTCCAAATTTATTTTATCAATCTTTTGGGAGTTTTCCTCAATCTCATCTTTAACAACATTTGGCTCTTCCAAATTTCCAGATTCATCAAATACAACATGTGTGGTTTCTTCAATGACCAAAGTTCTTTTGTTGAATACCCTATAAGATTTTCCAACACTTGAATATCCAACAAAAATTCATTCATCTGATTTTGGATCAAATTTTCCTAAGGTAGATTTTCCATTATTATGAATGAACACCTTGCAACCAAAAACATGCAAATGAGACAAATTAGGTGTTCTGCCTTTTAGCAACTCATAGGGTGTTTTATTTAAATTCCATCTCACATTCACCCTACTCAGAACATAACATGCAGTGCTAACCGCCTCAGCCCAAAAATATCTAGGAAGTGAGTATTCTGCCAACATTACTCGGGCGGCTTCTATTAATGTTCTGTTTTTCCTTTCAACTACTCCATTTTGTTGAGGGGTTCTAGGTACAGAAAAATTGTGATCAATCCCTTTTTCTTTATAAAAATTTTCAAATTTTTCATTTTTTAATTCTCCTCCATGATCACTTTGTATATAAATAATTTCACACCTTAATTTCCTTTGAATCCAAGTCGAAAAATTTCTAAATTTCTCAAATGATTCACTCTTATGAAATAGAAATCTAACCCAAGGGAATCTTGAATAATCATCCACTATAATAAATCCGTATACCTTCCCTCCTAGACTTACAGTTCCTACTGGTCCAAAAAGATCCATGTGAAGAATTTCCAATGGTTTACTAGTCCTAAGATCCTTATTGGACTTAAAGGAGGACTTCACTTGTTTTCCTAATTGACATGCATTACAAAGGTGGTCCTTAGTAAAGTTTAGTTTTGGTATACCTCTTACTAAGTTCTTTTGGGTAATTCTCCTAAGGTTTTTCATACTAGAATGATAAAGTCTCCTATGCCAAAGACATGATTCATCAAAAATAGTTTTCAAACAAAAAGTAGTAGGAGATTGAATACAATTTAAATCTAGCATGTAAACATTGTTTACCCTTTTTCCATTTAAAACTTCTTTCCCATTTAGGCTTAATATGCAGCTAGTAGGTAAAAATTTTACATTATAGCCCTTATCACATAGCTGACTTATACTTAACAAATTATGTTTTAAGCCTTCAACCAATAACACATTGTCTATGAAAAAGTTTTTTAAATTTCCAATCATACCTGATCCAACCATTTTCTTTGTGGTATTATCTCCAAGTGTAACCTTGCCTCCACTCCTGGCTTCCAGCGTTATGAATTGAGCAGTATCCAGTCATATGCTTTGAACATCCGCTGTCCAGGTACCATATGCTCCCACGAGGTCTTGTGTGAGAGCAACCCTGCAAAAATATCAAATATTAGACCTGGGAACCCAAACAAGTTTGGGTTTACCTTTAAGAAATTTATAATCAGATACATGTATGATATGTCTAGGTTTATGCATCTTAGGTCTCCACACCAAATTAGATTTCATCTTCAAAGTACAGGTGTGAGCAATATGTCCCAAAAATTCACAATTATTACATTTAATATTAGGAAAAGTATTCCTAAGTTTTCTTCCATTTATTTGTTTTCTAAGGGATTTCATATATTTAGGATAATATTTAGGATTTGTAAAATCTTCAAGTTTGGGGGGTATCCTATTATCCTCAAGAGCTCTTATTGTCAATTTATAAAATGAATTCATATCTTCCAAGATTCGATTTATATAATTGATTCAATATGTTTTGCTCTCAGATTCATCCTTAAATTTTTTAAAATCTTTTTCAAGATTAGCATAGGATGATTTTAAAATTTCAAAATTCTTATTCAGGTCATCATATTCGTCAAGTAGTTTCATGTGGTTGTCATCTATTAATGCATGATCTTTCCTAAGGATTTCATGTTCCTTCTTAAGCTCTTCCAATTCTAAATTTACACTAACATGCATCTTTTTCATTTTCCTATATGCATCATGCATGTGTTCAGAAACTTCAAACAATTCATCATAGGTTAAGTCACATACCTCTTCTTGATCTGATTGATCAACATTATATGTCATCAAGCAAAGATTGGTGACTTCTTCTTCTTTTTCAGTCTCAGATGAGTCTGAAGCTGAGTCCGCCTAGAAAGCTCTTTGAAACTTCTTCTTGCCCTTCTTTATAATTGGTTTCTCCTCTACCTTCTCCTTGCTAGGAGTGGCTTTGAGTTTTGGGCAATCAGTCTTGATATGACCTGGTTTCCTGCATTCATAACAAATCACTTCATTAGAAACCTTGCCATTTTTGTTAAACTTACCTCTATTCCATTGCTGGCGTCTCTTCTGCTTCCTCTTTAGAAAGCTTCTGAATTGTCTAGTCATTAATGCAATATCATCTTCATCCTTAGGTTGTGAGTGTTCACTCTCTGACTCTTTCACTTTTAGTGCAATATTCTTCTCCTTTCGTGGTTCACCTGTATCAATCTTTCTTTGACTTACTCCTTGCTCATAAGTAATGAGTGAACCAAGATGATTGTCAATAGAATAAATGTTTAGATCTTTAGACTCAATAATTACAGTAATTTTAGCATCATAAGCAGTAGGTAAATAACGAAGAATCTTATTCACCATTTCAGCATTAGTTAATTCCCTACCAAGTGCATGCAAAGAAGTGACAATTTGTGTGAATCTTGTGTACATGTCAGAAATAGATTCATTTGGTTTCATGCGAAACAACTCATAGTCATGTAACAAGATATTGAGTCTTGATTGTTTAACCTCATTTGTCCCTTCATAAGTTATAAAAAGTTTATCCCATATGTCCTTTCCACTTTTGCAAGTGGAAACCCGCATGTAGTCTTCAGATTTTAAAACACAAAAGAAGCTATTTAAACATTTGGCATTTAGTTGTGCTAAGTCACATTCTTCTATAGTCCAATCTGCAAAAGGTGTTTCTACCCTAACTCCATCAACTAATCTAGTTGGTTTTGTATAACTTTCCTGGACTAGGATCCACATACGATAATCAAGTGACTGTAAGAAAGTAGACATGCATATTTTCTAAAAATCAAAAGGTATATTGTCAAACAGTGGAGGTCTAGTAATAGAGTAACCCTCAGGTGTATTTCGGTTTTCAAAAGTAGCCATCTACATTAATCAAAAAGTAGTTTAAACTTATGATTTTGAAACAAAGCTCTGATACCACTTGTTGAGTCTAATGAATAGGTTGTTAGACCTAAGTTAATGTCCCAAGGCTACCAAGAGGGGGGGTGAATTGGTAGTTTTAAAATTGAACCCTCTTTGAAAATGTGTTGAACCGAAATAAAAATTTTTTTATTAAATTTTTTATAGAAAAAGTTTTTTAAGCACAGAGTTTTTTAAACAAAAGAAAAATGCGGAAAATAAAAAGCAGTAAAGTAAATGACATAAGATTTATAGTGGTTCGGTCTAAATCAGACCTACATCCACTCCCCAGAGGCACCCTCTGAGTATTGCACTAATACCAATAATGACTCTCCTTTTGCACCCACAGCAAGGCGGAGAAGCCTTTACAAACACTCTTTTCACCACTACCTAGTGCGGCAGAGAACCGTCGTCCTTTTACACAATCCACAGTGTTGGCAGAGAACCATCCTTCCTTTCACACTCTCCTAGTGTGGGCAGAGAACCCTTTGTCCTTTCACACTCTCCTAGTGTGGGCAGAGAACCATTCGGCTGTTCACACTCTCCAAGTGAAGGCATCGAACCTTTCGGCTGTTCACACTCTCCAAGTGTAGGCAGCAAACCCTTCGACTGTTCACACTCTCCAAGTGTCGGCAGCGAACCGGATCTCCTTGACAGATCTTCTCACAAGAAATCTAGAAGGAAGAAAGAAAAGAGTGAAGTAATCCAAATTCACAAGTAGAGATTCTTACCTTTAAACTCCAAGTGAAGCCTTCACGCTCCAGTGGTAGGAATCCTCCTTTGAATGCTCTCTCACACTCTCTCCTTGACTTTTCTCTCAATAGGCACGAAGATCAAATGACAAAAAGATTGGGTGGTAATCAAATTTGGACTATTTATATAAAAGACAAGAAAAACCATCCAATAACTGCAAGTTTTCCATTCTATACGCAGTGGATCATCCCGTACGATCGTGGATCATCCTGGACGATTTTACTTAAATGGTCAAAAATGAACCTTATGTATATTGGTATGAAATATTTTCGTACACGCTATTCGTCCCGTACGAACCAAGTTCGTCCGGTATGAAATGGTTATTACATAAGTCGGTTCACGAAATGTTCTAGGATGTAACCAACTGACGTATGTCGATTCAGTTCGTCCTGGGATGAATAGGTTTCGTCTAGACGAATGGAGCGAGCCTCAAGATAGAGAAGATCGTCCTGGGACGAACATTATTTTTCGTCTGGACGAACAGAGCAAGCTTCAAGACAGAGAAGATCATCCTAGGATGAACCTTATTTTTCATCTGGACGAACAGGACATATTGAGAATACAGAGACGTTCGTCCCGGGACGAACATTAAATTCGTCCTGGACGATTAGGACTTAGAAAAATTTTCTCTCCGCCTGTTCAATCCATTGCTCTCCTTAGGGGTAATTGACATGATCGTCCCGTACGAACTAAGTTCGTCCTGTATGATTAGTTAAAAAAAAAATTCCCTAAGTGTGTATATTGTGATTTTTCACTCAATTACAATCACTCCCTCTCATATTAAAAATTATGAAAATATGTTGAATTTGATTACAAGTCTTCAATATCTTGGAGTTGATTTTCTTGAAATGTTAGTACACACTAGAGCAAGAAATAAATGTTTCAAATAGTGTTAGGAGATATATGTAAAATAATAATATTTGAAATCATCAAAATAATACAAGTTGCAAGAATGTAAACATGCAAATAGCAACTTTCCTAACAAATTTTATTGAGTTTGGCAATGCAGTTTGATGCTGGCGTAGAAAATGTTTTATAGAGTTTAAACCTACCTCATAAAACTAATTGGTAGTTTGTTTTTACTCTTGCTTGCTTTCCTTTTAGTTTTCTAGAGGTGTAACGGTTGCTGGAGCCAGAAGAAAGAGATATCTTGCAACACAATGAAATACTTTAATTTTTCACAAAAAGCGGCGGACTTATGATGACCTGGTTATGAGAGTAGATGTATTAGATTTAGCTTATTTTAAGAAAGGTAGAGGTAGACCATAGAAGACTTTATTAGAATATATTAGAAATAACCTTTATTTATTATATTTAAATGAGAATATGACACTTAATAAGGCACAATGGAGAAAAAGGATTCATGTAGCCCACATAGTGGGATAAAAAGTTCATGTTGTTGTTGTTGTTATTGTGTACAAAATAGGTGCATTAAGAAGAAGTAAAAAAGCTGTCTCAAACGATGCCTAAAACATAACTAAACTTGGTAACTATATGTTAAGGGGAAGTTATTGCATAAATGAGAATATGACTATTTTTTAATACATTTTTCAACGCTAATGGTTCTCCATGGATGCCATTAATATGCTTGATCCTCTTAGGATTGTTGTAAAGCTTCCAACAAACAAATCACGAAGGCCTCCTCCATCTTCGTCTCTAAGACTAAGAGAGAGCATAATAGAAAAGAAGCTTTGCCTAGACTCTAATGGAAAGGATGAACGAATAAGAAGGATGGAAAAGACAAATGAGATTTCTTTTCCAATCTTGTTGATCACTTTCTAACAAAGGCAATATACATATATGCACCATACATGAATTATTTTATTTTAATATTTTTCTTATCAATTAATTGGCGATGATGAACTACTTACCATATTCTTTATTTCATTATTCCTTCCATCAATCACACAATGATGATGTCTCATTAGAGGAAACAAGATATGTAGTGGGAACTCTTTTAATCAGAATTAATGAGTGGTTTGCATATTACTAAAATAAGAAATTTTCATGTACTACATGACATATATTTTTATCATATGAACTAAATTGATCAGAAATTTTATTAATTTATAATATTATTAAAAAAACTATTTCCAACCTTATGAAAGAGCCATTAAGACACCAAATTCATTTTGTAAAATGAAATAATATAAATATTGTAAATAATTACCTTTGTCTACCATAACACATGTACAATATATGTTTTCTCATCCTCCACTCATTTATATATTTAAGAATAATCATTTAGAGACCTCTAAAAATAATGCCAATTTTTGACACAAATAGTGTTGTTCGATCTCTTAATAAATTTCATGCAATAAAAGATAAAAAAAATTAAATTATAAATTTAATGTTTATGAAATGAATTTTGTACCCTATTCTTTTTATGGATAATGCCAGTTGGCCGATTTCATTATCCACAAATGAGAAGAAAAATTAATGCACTTGAATATTTGCCACAAATACTTATTCTATTCCACATATTTATAACTCTAACAGAGATTGCATATATGATTCTAACTCCTATTAATTTTTGTCCGAGTGTGGTAGTTTTCGAAGGTACCATAGCTTCTTTCCTCCATTGGCCATCGCAAAAATAATAATATCATGGCATGGTCTGATCTCCACATAGATATCCTCTATTGCATCTCATCACACTTGTCCATTGTAGACTTAGTCCGATTATCGGTTGTCTGCACCTCATGGAGTTTCACTCTTTCCAACTATGCACACCTTGGATTTCAATGTTGTCCCTGCCCCTGGTTGCTCCTTTCCTGTGATGTCGAAGAGACCTCTAATACACTCACCTTCCACGAACTTACCATAGAAAGAGAAGAAGCTGTCATCAACTTCCATCATCGCTTCTCCTCCATCGGTAGCCACACTGATGGACGCTGCTGTTTTGGCTCCAAGGATGGATGTCTTGTGACCCTTGACAAAATAAAACAACAACATTGCCTCTTCAACCCTATTACAAAGGCTGAAATATCACCCCCATCCCTTTTCACCTTGATCAACCCACAATATGCCCCTGACGGCTCCATTAGGATTTTTTGCACTGATTTTTTCTTTGACATTATGAGTGACGACTTACGTGATACTTATTTTCATATGTTCATTATCTCATCTAAACTATTGTTGTTATCTATGGCATTACAAAACAGCTTGCTTTAGCAAAGTTAGAAGATCCGACTTGGGTTCTCAGGCCATAATTATCTCCTTATAGCACGGAGGACAAGCACCAATTTGAGGATGTTTGCTATCATGAAGAAAATCAAAGATTTTATGCAATCACAAATTTTTCAATGGTGCTTTCTTTTGACCTCAATGGACAAAATGTTGAATTGTTCAGCCCGAATATGCCCAACCCATACCGTCGCACCAAAATCTTCTACCATATTTACTATATTACCTTTCTTTCAAGAACTCTTTTATGAATGGAGAGGGTGATTGATACTACTTGTGATAGATGCTATAATGGAACAACAAGGGCTATCTTTGTTTCCAAGTTTGTCCTAGCTGTTGTTACTTCTTCTTATACTACTACTACTTCTTCCTCTTCTCCTTCTTCCTCTTCTTCTTACACTCAATGGATCCCCGTCAACGAGCTAGGGGAATACTCCATTTTTGTGGGCTATAATCAAACATTTTCTTTGCATCACAAGGCTACTATTGGAATTAAATCAAACTGCATATATTTTGCCGATCATTCGAGCAACATGTTGGCGGGTTATTTTGATTGTGATGTTGGACTTTTTCAACTTTACAATGATCGCATTCAGTATATCCTTCACCCTTATCCAAGGACTAAATGCCCTCCATCAATATGGTTTACACCATCATTTTCATAAATTGAATATCTTAATCTTTGTTAAGCATGTAATATGAATATTTTTTTATAATAAGTCCATTTTTAATATTTATTGGATAAATTTTTAGGTAATATTTAATAGTTTTTTATTTAAATATATACTTTCCTCTTTTATATTTCAATTGAAGAAAATATATTAATAATGTTATATCACAGTTGAGTATTTTTATGAAATCTAACTATGATCCAACCACCAATGCCAAATTGACATCATTTGTTGCCACCAACATCCCTTCACTAATCTTATAATCTCATCTATAACTATAAGAGACCAAACAAATGTTGCCTAATTTATAATCTAATATTATCCAATTGTGGATAAGAACAAACTTTTGTAATTTCAAATACATATATGGTGGAATATTTCAATAGAGTCAAGGCCTAAAGTTTTTTCTCTTTTTGGATTTTTTCCACAAAAGTTCTAGCATCTCCAACATTCTTCCTTTTTATCTGTATGTCATAGATCTTTTTATAAAGCTTTGCACTAATCCCTTACTTTTAACACCGCATGTATTCAAGCACACAATAGGTACATGTCTCGTATGTATCAATAATCATGAATTATTTATTGATATATGGTATGTTATATTATCTTTTATTGCAATTGGTAGGGTGGAAGAAGATGATTTTTAGTTTAGAGTGAGGATGGATGTTAAGTGTTTGAGTTAGATTGATTTCTATATAAGGGAATGTCCACCTTCAAGAAGATAGAGAATTGAGAGTGAATAGTAATTATTGGGTGAAACAAAGAAAACATATAAGATTTCTGACTAGTATGACCAATTGCTCAGAAGGAGAAGTCTCTCAATTATATGATTTTCTCTTTTTATTTTTCCATCTCATGATAGAATTCATCTAAATTTTAGCATGGCTTTAATTCGTCTCTTTCTAATGAAGTCTAACAGAGATGGGTATTATAAGTATAAGATGGTTCAAGATGATGTTGATGCATGCATCTTAGACAATTAGTCTTTGTGATAGCAAACAATGTTGGTCAAGTAATATGTTTGGAAGCAATATGGTAACAAGTGGAAAATATAGGACAATTGACAGTCTAACATGTTGGTTGTCATTTAGAGACAAATATTCCAAGATAGGTGGCTATTATAAAGACTATAGAATCTTTGGGGTGTAAGGTTCATTATGTAAGTCCAAAGAATAACAACGTTTTTATTAGCCCAACCATTGATAAAGGCTTATGATGAATTATGAATTTAGTATCATTACATTATACAATAATATCATACTCCTAAAATTTTGTGACAATTTCACCTAATAAGATATTATGAATCACAAAAAATTTCAATGAACACAAAAATTTTGTATATCAAAATAAATAAAAAATAAAGAACAACTATAAAAACAAAATTTAACTTCCTGCCAACAATTATATTCCACAAATAATTTACTAACAAAAATACTTTTCTTATATGAATTAAATAATATAAAAGTTTAAATAAATTTGACAACTATTATTTTATTGCAAACAAATATAATGATTTCCTCGTACAAAATTTTCACTAGCAAGTTTTAGTTCACAAAAAATAAATAAGGATTTAAGATTGAACTTTTTTTTATTTTTTTGTTTTTTTATTTAAGATTGAACTTATGAAACTTCTTATATGGATAATATAAATAGTCTCATCCTTGTATATATATATATATATATATATATATATATATATATATTCAAGCTAGCGGAGTATCCACCCGCTGTCATCCCCCAAATACCCACGTATATTAAGATTATTTATTTAATAATTTTTTTCACTACATAAAAAAATCCAAAAACAATTTTCTCATTAAATATTTTTTGTCTTTTCAAAATATTTTTCTTATTAAATATTGATCATGTTTTAATCCTATCTTAAAAATGTTGAAGAAATTTCAAAGTGACTTCAGAAAAATTTAGTCAGGAAACTAAACTCTCTAATTTGAAAAAATAAATCATAATAAAATGAAGAGCAAGGAAAATGCGCCAAATTTAAAGAAGATAAATGCAAAAATAAACCAATTAAGTGAAAATGATGACCTCGACATGAGGAGAAGCAAACTCCAATGCCATTTGCAAGATTACTTCTTCTGTAATCTTTCCATTGATTCCTTCATTCTTGTTCAATAGGAATGAATTGCAAGCCTAAATTAATCAGTTTCTTTGAAGGATATTGTTGCTGAGATCCAACAGATGCCTCATCAATACTCCAAGACAAACCTCTCGCTCTCTCTTTGCCAGCCACCTCACTGGATGCGCACTTGAATCACTCTTTCCAGTTCTAATTGTCTCTGCGAATATGCAAAAAAGAGAGAAGTGGGAGGAAATGCGGATTCTGCCAAAAACTCTTTCCAGTTCTATTATTATGTGTTTTTTTAGCATCTGGTATTTGATGTATTAGTCGTAAAGGTTTTTGAATGTGTCTAATTTGCATCTGGTATTTGATGAGATCATTTACGTATCCTATATTTTCCCAACTCAAATGATAAAGCCAAAGTAACAAAATTCTTTTTCCTCGTAGTCATTCCAAGTTGGAACCAACAAAAGCTCTATGTTGGCAACATCAATAAATTAAATTTGTAATTCCTTGAATATAAGTTCTAGATTTTGGTTTCGTTTGGAACAACCTTTCTTTCTAGTACAAAATTTCTTAAACTTAAAAATTTTGTACTGAAAAGCTATTTCATAAAGCAGTAAGAAAGTCATTCCAAACGAAACCTTAGTAAGCTTATGTTAGGTATCAATATGATATTCACCCGTTGTTGACTTGGATTTTAATCACAAAGAGATGAGCAAGGAGACCGAGATGAGACTCCAAACTTAATGTTTAGGATGTGTGTGATCGAAGCACTTATAACCTTAGATAATGATTTTAATATAGTTTGATTGAACAAAGCCTACATTAATAGTAGGGTGGTAAACTTCTTGGCAACTAAAAAAATAAAAACCTTTACGACTAATACATGAAAAACACTTACACCACATAAATATATCATTACATTTGTTATGGCCAAAGAAAAGCTTCATAAACTATAGGAGACGCCTTATTTCAAAGTGATACAATACGTTGGTGGTGAATAAGATTGTTTTCAACCAATAACAATGCAACACAATTTAAAATGTATTGTTACGATCTAGCATTGAGACTCGAATTAATGAAGAAAGAAGAGGCAATCCTGCATATATTTAAAATTCTGTTTACTAATATTAGTAATAACAAACTACATCAAATATACCGAAAAACTCACTAAGACACCAAATTCATTTTCTTAAAAACAAATAATATAACTTTTTTTAAATAAAACATTTCTCTATAATATCATTAAAAAATTAATATATATATATATATATATATAATATATATATATATATATATATATATATATATATATATATATATAATATATATATATATATATATATATATATATATATATATATATTAAAATGTCTCTATAATATCATATCTACAGTATACATTTACTCATCTTCCTCTCATTTAAATATCTTTAGATGATAAATATATAGTTGTTCAATAATATGAGTGAATTATAATACAACTCAGTGAGTGCATCATATTTCTAAATTACACTAAAGTTATGAGGTTTTTGAATAATATTCGCAGTTACTTTTAATCAAGAAATAAAATAATTTTATTTAAAGATTATTTTGTAAATGATCTAATTCATATGTTATAAATAAGTAACACTCATATCATGTCTTATCCATTTTTTGCATCTAATACAACTGGCATAAATATATTTTATAAACAATACCAATTAATATACTCCATTTTCAAAACCCTTTTACAATTTACATACAGGCACTGGTATCTTGCATCTCATCCAATATCATAAGAGGGTGTACTCTATTACTCAACATGAACATGCAATTATTCATATATATTCATTTAGTTTACATATCATTCAATAGTTCTCTATAACACATATGGTGATTAATTTAAATAAATCATGCTAATTATCAGCTATTTTAATATGACCAATCATTGAAATTAAAAAAATAAATCTTGCTTGAATTTTTCAATAATAATTAAAACAAACAACAATTGATTCCATGTTTTAATATATATATATATATATATATATATATATATAATTAAAACCCGCAGAGGGGCCTACGTGTTAATTTCAAAAAAGAGGTTACACAGTCCTTAAAAGGATCCACTAGCTCGCTAATGCTCGAAAGAGCTACAAGTAAAAAGTAAAAAAGCCCTATGAGCCTGTGGTTCCTTAGACTAATAATACAATAATCAAAAATAAAAAGACAAGGGCTGAAATCTCTCAGCACCCAAAAATTGAAGCTCAAAATATGATCGTTCAGCTTATGCTTCCTGCAAAAAATAGGAACCAAAAAAACATAAAGCACAAAAGGAGGCCAAAAGGGACTTACCTGAAGGTCAATGCAGGTCATGAAGAAGAGATTGAAATATAACCTGTAACGAACCCTCCAAAAAACAAAATTAGCATAGAAAAATTTAAAAGTAACATTGGGAATAGTAAGACAATAGACATCAAAGCCTCTTAAGATATAACAGTTTAAAGTGTTGCTTAGATCCAGAATAAAACAATGAGTACTCATCTGCAGCAAACCAGAAACGAAAGTCACGTTGGCAAACTGCAACGGATAGGTGGAAAAACACCTCTGGATGCAGAAAGCACAATTAATACAATTAATATGTAACCAATTCAAGCCAAAGTGGGACTGGGCAGAAAGAAAACGCTGAGCAGCTAAAAGGATATCACAGGAAAAAAACCTGTTAGTTCCAGGAGATATGACGCTAAGAATAGAGAACGCATAGCAACAGCAATGCCCATAGCAAGAAGAACAAGAAATCAGAGACCAGAGCAGCAAAACAGAGAAGAACTGATTACTCATGTCTAATATACGGTAAGCCAGTGTTATCAAAATTGATAAAAGACTGTAAATTAGGATTCAAATCAGTAGGATCAAACTCAGCATAATGAGAGATATTGCAACCATAATTAGCTAACCAATCAGCACACGAATTAGCTTCACGAAAGATATGAGAAATATAATAATTAACAGTAGAAAGCAAGATCTTGATTTTCCTAATCAGATAAAAACAGGCTGGATTGCCAGGTACTAAGTTGTTAACAATTTGAATGAGAAGCAAAGAGTCAACTTCAACCCAAATGTTATTAAAACCCATATTAGCACAGGTGTTCAGACCCATAAGAAGAGCATAGAGCTCAGCTTTAATAGCAGAATTGCAACAAATAGGTTCAGAAAAAGCAGCAAGAACAGTACCATAAGCATCACGAATAATCCCACCAGCACCTGCACTAACAGGGCTATAAGAGCCATCAGTATTGAGCTTAACATAGGGGGGTTTAGGTTTGATCCATCTAACAAATGTATCAGCAGAATTAATAAGAATATCAGCAAAAACCAGCCCCAAGTTGTCAGCTAAATAATGGCAGCCTTTGAAATGTTTTTTGGATAAAAGTTTGTGAGCATGCATTTGAGTAATTTTATGCTTAATATTGGAAATGATGTTATCAGCATTCATTTTAATGCCATTATGCTTGGCATTGTTACGAGCTTGCCAAATATACCAAACAATAAGGATGGGAATAAGGTTAAAAATATGACCTTTATAATTATGAAACCAATTTTTAAAAACAGACACAAGGTTATCATCCATAGTAATAGACGGTTTATGAGCAATGTTATTGAAATAACACCAAATTTTGTTTGCAATGCAACCAGAGATAAATAAATGATGAGTGCTTTCAACATTCCAGCAGCACAAACATTTGGAAGCAAGTTGAAAACCTTTCGATTGAAGTCTAACATCAACAGGAATATAATCTTTGATACATCTCCAGCTTAAAACAGAATAAGAAAGCGGAAAGTTAGCATTCCAGATGGCCGAATATAAGATGGAGCTATTCTTGTGAATCCTGAAAGTATCCCAAGTATCTTTTAAAACAAATTTACCAGACGACGACAGAGAGAAAAGAATTACATCATTCAAATTCTGCTGAAGAGGGATGTCAACAATTTTATGAACAATGCAAGGAGGAACAATCTCCGAAATTTTAGTAAAATCCCAACCACCATTGATAAAGAACTGAGCCACTTTAATACTACTTAAAGAACAAGTGTTGAGCAAAGTGTCAATAGAAGAGCTGCCAAGCCAATTATCTTGCCAGAAAAAAATATCACCTTTACCAAGACCCCATTGAATGTACTGCTCAGCATCCCACTTAATATTGCAAAGTCTCTTCCAAACGAAAGAATCAGTATTTCTATGAAAGCTTAAACAGGGATGAATATTAGAGCAATACTTAATATTCATATAGCGAGCCCATAAGCTTAAATTAGATCTAAAAGAGAACCATAATTTAAAAGAGAAAGCTTTGGCAGAATCAGATATGGATTTGCAACCAAGACCACCTTCAGATAAAATACCACAATTCTTGTCCCAAGTAGACCAATGAATGCCTTTGTTATTAAAAGAGGAACCCCAAAAAAATTTGTTAAAAATTCTTTCAAGTTTAACACAAGTAGAAGTAGAGGGAAGTAAAGTATGAAATAGATAAATAGGCATCGAGTTTAAAACAGACTTGATCAAAATGAGCCTACCACCATAAGATAAGAAATTAGAAGACCAATTATTAAGTTTCTTATCAATTTTGGAGAAGATATTGTCAAACAGAAAGTTTCTTTTTTTACCTTTATAAATGGGAGTACCAAGGTAAGTAATCGGAAGATCTTTGTGTTGAAAACCACAAATTCTCTGAATAGCATTAGTTCTATTATGATTGATCGACTTGCCAACAATAAAGGAGCTTTTTTCTTTGTTAATAGATAAACCACTTTGATTATAAAAGCTAACCAAGAAATTAAGCAAAAGAGTAATATTGTTGATAGAACCATTAGTAAATAAAATGAAATCATCAGCAAAGCTAAGATGAGAGATGGGAAAACCTTTAATAGTACGAAAATTTAATCTCTGATTTCTCAAGAATAAATCATTTAAGCCTCTAGAGAGATATTCCATAGCAATAATAAAAAGAGCAGGAGACATCGTGTCACCTTGTCTTAAACCCTTGGATGATTTGAAAAAACCATTGTGCTTACCATTGATGATAACAGAAAAGTAACAGTTCTCAATGCTATTCTTGATCAGAGATATGAACACATTATTAAAGCCAAAAAGAGAAAGAATATTATAAAGGAAATTCCAACTGATATTATCATAAGCTTTGGACACATCAAGTTTAAAAATCACATTGCCACCTTTAACTTTAACATTAATATCATGAGTAATCTCGTGAGCTAACAAAACATTATCAAAAATACTTCTACCTTTCACATAACCAGTCTGATTGAGGGAAATAATATTAGGAAGAATGTTAATTAATCTCTTAGCAATGATTTTAGAATTAACCTTGTTAAGAAAGGTGCATAAACTAATAGGTCTGAAGTCTTGCCAATGTTTGGGACCATCTTTTTTGGGAATAAGAACAATATTAGTAGAAGAGAAAAATTTAGGGTAAGAATTACCCGCAAAGAAATCTTCCACAGCATTAATAACATCCTCCTTAATGATATCCCAATTATCTTGAAAAAATTTGGTAGTGAAACCATCCGGACCAGCAACAGCATTGCTATTAAGATCTTTAATAACATTGAGAATTTCATCTTCAGTAGGAGTTTGGCAAAGCATGACATTATCATCTTCAGTAATGAGCTTGGGAATTAAATACGGGTTAGTGATAGGCATGCAATCAGTAGAAGAGTTGAAAATATGCTGAAAATAACTAACCCCAGAAATACAAATGGACTCATTAGTGGTAAGAACAGTACCATTCATATCAATGATTTTGTGAATATGACTTCTAGTTTTTTTCTTGTTAGCTAATGCATGAAAAAATTTAGTATTCCTATCACCTTCTAAAAGGAATTTAGTATTGGACTTTTGACTCCAATAACATTCTTTTGACATTGAAGAAGGAGCAGAGAATTCTTGGCCTGATTGAGGAGAGCCATATTGTCAGAATTCGGGTCATGTTGATACGTATTCTCTAAAAGAGAAACCTTAGATTCAGCCTCTTTAATGTTGGAAAATAAGTTTTTGAAAATATTTTTGTTCCACCAATTTAAACATTGTTTAAGTCTAGAAAGCTTAGACCATAATTTAACCATACCAGTAATACTATTATCAGGGTAAACAGGAGCATTCCAGTTAGAAGCTAAAAGGGAATGAAACTCAGCATGAAGCATCCACATATTTTGAAATCTAAACGAAGAAACATTCTGCTGTAAACAAGTGTTAATATTGAGAAGGAGAGGGGAATGATCAGAAAGAGTTCTACTAAGATGCTCAATGTTAGAAAGAGGAAAATCAGCAATCCAATCATCATTAAAGAGGCATCTATCCAGTCTTTGCCACAGATTAGCTCTATGCCAAGTAAAAGGGCTGCCAAAATAACCAATATCATTTAACTTGCAATCACTAATCATAGAATTGAAATCATCCATAGCACTAGCATTGGGTGGATTACCACCAATTCTTTCAGAACTATTGGAAATAATGTTGAAGTCACCACCAATGCACCAAGGACCCTTGATAATTGAAGCAAATTGTTTCAATTGATCCCATAAAGGCATTCGATTCATTTTAGTACACGCAGCATAAACAAAAGAAACATAACATTTAATATTGAAAAGAGAAATATAGCAATGGCATACTTGAGGTAAGTCCTGAATAATATCAACAGCTAAAGTATCTTTCCAGAAAATCCAAATCTTGTTGGAGCAATTAGCAAAGAAACTAGTAAAACCTAATGACAAAGCCGTAGAGGAAATCTTGGAGCTATTAATTAAAGGTTCAATCAAAACAAGAATCTGGATATTATGAACCCTGCATAAATTCCGAACTCTAAGTTTAGAGTCCATACCACCAATACCTCTAACATTCCAAATGAGAGCTTTAATCATTGCAAACTTTTAGAAGAAGCTTGAGATTTAGTAGATCTAGGAATACCAGGTAAAACTTGTTTAGATTGCTTACTTTTTTTCCTTGAAACCGTTTGGAAGTTGTCCTCTTGAGGACCTTTGCATTTCTCCTTGCTAGGATCGGAGGTAACTTGTTTAGTATTAGAGCTTGAAGGAACAGTACATGAAGAAGGTGGAATAAATTCTCCATCTTCACAATCTTCACTAACATTATTGTTAACTAAAGCAACTTGTTTATCTAATAAAACTGGTTGGTAGCAATTTTCAGTGACATCAACATTACTAACTTCATTAAACATGGAAGAAATAGAAATAAACAAGGAAGGCTCATCTAGATTACTAACATCATTGTGAAGAACACTACTGATCATAGTATCATTTAAGGAAGGTATAGTGGGTAACTCTGAAGCAATGACATTGGCATGTTCATTGACTAAAGTAGTATCAGAAGTTTTTAAAACCTTATCATCTAAGTTATGAATAATAGGTTGCGGTTCCACCAAATTTTCTAAATTTACTTCATTCTCGATAGCTATATCACTAACAGGCACATAAATTTTTTGAGAATCGGCGGAGCCAAGCTTCCCATTAGACGTAACATTAGATTTTTTCAGTTCAGGATGAAGATTGAAACATTCATTTTGAGCATGACCATGCATTTTGCAATGGGAGCAGAAATCTGGCACATTGTCAAAAACCACTTTTTGGAAATAACCTAAAGTTTTAGATCCGACCCATATTTCTTTGGGATGTTGTTTAGAAATGTCGATTTCAACCAAAATACGAGCTACAGAGGGTCTAGTGCGGGAAGCAGTGGCTTGATATGTTTGCAACGGTCTTCCAAAAATAGAACCTAACGCATGCAACACTTGCTGATTGAAAAAATGGAGACGAAGATTAGAAAAAGAAATCCATACAGGAACGATAGGAGATTCTTCTTTGATATCAAAAAACGGCGTCCACTTCAGAATACGCATTTGACAGTTATAAATAAAATAAGAACGTCTAGCAAAAATACGGCTGTAATCAAGATCATTCGAAAGTTGTATCGCAACATGCCTAGAGTCAAGCAAACCAACAGAGTAAAAACCAGAAAGCTTCAAAGAAGAAAAAAACTGTCGAATAGCATCCAGATTGGGTCTACGCAGCCCAAACTTACCAACAAGAGTAAACTTAAAAGGAGAAGCTAGCTTTAAAACTTCCTCATCAGAAAGTAAAACAGCTGGAACACCGTTAAAAGTAGACTGAGTAAGAGAAGGAAGATCATCACCAACAGAAGTTTTACCAGAGAGTACCTCTTTGAAAGATCGAGATCTAGAGGGAGATAACGGAGCATCACCTTCAAGGTTGAAAAACCCTAATTTTTTCTGCGTCACTGGCTCAGAAACTTTTCCCCATGACGAGGAAGGAACTCCGGAAGCCATGAAAGAAGAGCCCAGAAGGGCTAAAGCCAAAGGCCACTGCAAAACGAGGCGATCTAAAGAAAAATCAAACTCAGCGCTAGGGAGAACGGAGTGGAAAGGAGGAAAACGCGATGAACCCTAGAGCGCAAGGCGGCTAGGGCGAAGGAGCTCGCGAGGACTAGTATTTGGTATATATATATATATATAAAAGACATTTGTATCATCATAATTCTTAAATGAAGAAAACTCATAAATTCTCCTAATCAAATATTAAAAATTTTCCCTTCATAAGTCTAATCTATTACATATAATATAATAAAACTGATTTACTCATTATATAATTAAAATCTTAAATAATTGCATTTAAATGATAAAAATTTCTCTCTTAAATAAAAAATCTATGACAAAACAAATTAATATAAAAAGTAAGAATGTCTAATCTTCCCTCCTTAGAAGAGCCCTGCATTGGGTACACATACATATAAGACATTTGTATCATCATAATTCTTAAATGAAGAAAACTCATAAATTCTCTTAATCAAATATTAAAAATTTTCCCTTCGTAAGTTTAATCTATTACATAAAATATAATAAAATTGATTTACTTGTTATATAATGAAAATCTTAAATAATTATTTTTACATGATAAAAATTTCTCTCTTAAATAAAAAATCTATGACAAAACAAATTAATATAAAAAGCAATAATGCCTAATCCTCCCTCCTTAGCAGAGCCCTGCATTGGGTACCCATACCCACACCCACCCATGTACCAAACCATACCTAATGGGTATGGATGGGTAAGGGTACGCCCATGGCCTTGTAGGTGGGTATGGGTGGGTACTCAACATCAGGGGATAAATCGATTTACATTGATAATCACCGTACATCTTATTTATTACATTGTTGCAATCCTCACTACGTAGTGTGCAACACTTAACCACGCTGCAACTACAATAAATTCTAATATGCGACTTGAAAGTTTGCAATCATAGCAAAGGGCATCAAGTCTCAAGGCCATGAGTTCATGGCAGTCTGCATTCAAAAAGCATGGAAAGTGGATGGACATAGGTGGGTACTACATCCCAAAAGTCACTATGGGTGGGCGAAGCCCATTAGAATAAAGCATGGGTACCCAACCAAGACTCCATGTAGGGCTTTTCTCTTTAGTCCTCACTCTTCACTCTTCCCGTATATAAAAAGCTGTCGACCAAAAGGAAACAGAAAATTGCGACAGAAGCTTGTTGTAGAACGAAAATAACTCTCATCTACATCTCCTCTCCGCCCTATATGCACTACATTCGCTAAATCTCATAAATTTATCTATTCCCCAATGTTGCAAATCTGAAATTTTGGTCGAAATAAAGGCAAAACATTGTTCAAAATTCTATAAAATTTGTTTATCACTTTTAATATTTTGATAAGATTTGTGATAAATGCTACTTAAATCCTAGAGTATCAATAAATAATCCTACCACTAATCCAACCTAAGAAAAATTATTTCTGTTGATATGTTTAGTAAAAAGGTTTGGGTTTGAGTAGTCCATTCTAATCCATTTATTAATCCAGTTGGGGTTCCAATTAACTCACATATCTGATTTTTGACTTGAAAATGGCCGTTTCATCCTACGCCTTAAGTTTTTTTATTTATTAATACAATCTTCTTATTTTTATCAATTAATTTAAAATCTATGATTAATAATTTAATTAAAAGAATATGATTAATAAGTTAATTACAAGAATTTTTAAATAAAAACTAGTTATGAAGTTGGATTTGTGTTGCTAGTGCATCGAGTTCGGATTCAATTTTTTGAATCGTTTACTAATTTTATTGGATTCAAGTTGACTTAATTCAGGTCAGATTAATTTCAGATCAAATCCTAGCCTGTTCCATTTTGATACCCTATTAAATTTGACAATCCAATTTTGTGAACGTTGTGAAAATTTTTGTATATATTAGTTTAACTTAATTGATATAACTATCACAAAAAAAAATTTAATAAAAAAACAGCTTCGTAAAAGTTAGGTATATGAATTATGATGTTTCAAAAATATATTTAGATAAATCCTCTTTAAAAAAAGTAAAATTTTAACATATTATCTTATAATTTAGTTGGTTGATGATGATGTAACACAACGTAAATGATTTATACATATAGTCTTAGGTTATTGTGGCATTGAAGGCTCGGCTACGGATGATAGCAAGCGTGACGACTGCGTTATCTTCCTCTCGCCTCCTTGTCTCTCCGCCGCTCGCTTCCACTCTTCAGCTATCCAATTCTCCTCCACCTCTTATGTGTTACTCTCTTCAATCGTTAGGGCTGCAAATGAACCGTACTGAGCTGATCTTTGACTTTAAGGCTACAAACGAACCGAGTCGAGCCGAGTATGTGAGTGTTCATGTTTGGGTTTGTTTATCATTAGCTTGTTCATGTTTAGTTCATGTTTGATTCGAGCTTTATTATTTGTGTTCATGTTTGATTCGTTTAATTTAAGGGTGTTCATGTTTGGTTCATGTTCGTTTGTTTAGTGCTTATCGAGCTTTAAACAAACAAGCCTTAACGAGCTATGTTTGTGAACATATTTAGCAAACAATCTATTGAACAAGCAAACCTTAAATTTGTTCATGAACATCCTAAACAAACAATCTAATAAACATGGACAAATATGAAATGTCTCTTGTTCATGAAATGAAATCTATTATAAAAGCAGTAGTATATTTAAAATGAAAATATGATTAATTTATATGAATATATTTTCGAAAGAAACTTATCTGTTGCATTTCTCTCAATTTGCCGCCAATGCCCCCTTTTTTTTCATAATTCCCTTCTCCTAATTAAACATATTTAATATCAATTTTATAAAAATGTAAAATTTATTTTATTGAACAAATATTATAATATTTTATTACTTTAAAATTTATGGGAATCAAGATTGTTGATTAACTTAAACTTCAAATGATATTATTCACGAACATAAATGCATTAATGTTCAAGCTTGCCTATTTACAAATTTATTATTAGTTAGTTAATTAAACGAGCTTTAATCGAGTATATTTGACTTGTTCGAGTTCATTTGTCAAAATTATGTTCGAACTCAGGTTGATGCTTGCCGATCTTCTTCCATAGAAGTCCAAGCTCGTGCTAGATTGAAAATTTGAGTTCAATTCAAGAAAGATTTGAGCTCGGCAAGCTATTATCAGAACGCTAATAAAAGATGAATACTTTGCAACTATGCCTTATCATATAGGGCAAAATCATCCAATATTTCATGATGTGGGACTAAACAAATTTTTTTTTTCTAGAGTGGAAGCAGAGGCGGGAAGGGGAAAACTTAGGCGGGTGAGCTGAGGCGGGATTTATTATTTTTATTTAAGCTAAGCCGGGAGAGCTTAGCGGAAGTAGTATGTAATATTTTTTTATTTAGCTAATATTTCTAAATATTATATATAAATATAAATATAAATAACTGATATATCTATTCAGTTAGTTTACTAGAAATAACTAAATTACTTTATTTAATTATTATTTCTAAATATTAAATTAGTAAAATTATTTATTAAACTAGTAAATTTAATAGTATTTATTTTTAAAATTCAAATTGAGCTCTAAACAAACTTGAACTGAACAACAAGATGTTCAAGCTCGTTCATTAAGCTATCAAGTATTTATCAAGAGTGTCCAAATTTGTTTGTTTATCTTATCGAACGAACATGAACGAGCTCTTATTAAGTCGAGCCACGACCAGCTCTTCGAACACTCGGTTCATTTGCAGCCCTAGCCGCCGTCTAGGGTTTTTCACTGCCAGTGATACCACTAGAGAAAAATGTGATATTATCGGCGAATAGAATCTGCAGGTAACAATCAAAATATGTCGAAAATATCACCTTTCCGGTGCATTTCCCATGCAAATTTTTCTGAAGTTAATTCTTGTGTCAGAAAGACAATGCCGATGAATTTTTTTCGTCGGAAATATTTCTGGTGGTTCTTGCTGCAAATTGTTGGCAAAAAAAAGAGAAGTCGACGCCTTTTTTGTTGTCGTATTCCGGCGTAAGATACATCGGTAATTTTGGAAAACAAGATACGCCGTAAATACCAGAACATAATCCATCGGTTAAAAGACATCATTCTGTTACCGAAGTACATAACCGTCCGAATTACCAGCACAATTTTTTTCCAAAAATATCGTTGTATCATAGAACCGGCATTATTTCTGGCTGATAATCCACCGGAAACTTGTAGCATAAACAAAACAAACAACATTCCTTATTTTAAAACTGATTTCTACAATTAAACTTGCATAGAAAAAATGCAACAATACTACATACATTCATACATCCACTTCAAATCAAGAACATCACCAATTACATTATCAAATATAAACATTTAAATAATAACATAAACAAGAAGAGTATCATCAACAAAAGTTTAATAATAAAAAATTAAGATTTCCAAGCAAAAAATAACTAAACATGTCCAAAAACACAAAAATATAGATGTCCACATCAGTAAAATTAATAACATCTACTCTGATTTAGTCTCCTTCTCAGCTAATGTTGTACTCCTCCCATTACTCATCTACTCCCTCATCTTTCGCATTTCCTCTAACATTTGAGCTTGTTGTATCTGCATCTGCTACTGCATCTCCAGCTGCTGCTGTTGCATCTATATATACTGTTGTTGTTGCATCTATATATACTGCTACTACATCTGCATCTGCTACTGTTGCATCTGCTAGTCAGCTTGTGCTTCCTTACCTGTTCTAGCTCGGTTGTAAGGGAAGCTATTTATTGGTTATATAAAGACTCCTGGGTGTTAGCTGAGAAAAAGCTACCAGATGTCTGCAACTCATATGCAGCCGCTTGCAAGCCTAAATTGTATAATCCGTCGTGCTGCATACCTCCTACTGCTTGCGACCAAGTACGGTAGTCAGAATATTCTGTTGATCCACTAGAAGAACCTTCACCTGCTTTAGCTTAGCTCTCTCGAAGTCTTGTATACTCCTCCTACGAAAGTTAATAAAAATTTAAGCAATTTATATATAACATCACAAAAATTAAACTTATATAATTACATAGGTTTTCCTCGCATGCTCATCAACCCATTGTTGATCCTCTTGCCACTTGTGGCATATGACTATACAATTCAACAGGAGTCGGTTCTCTACTCAGCACTTTTTTATATAACATACATATATTAATATTCTTATTAGAGTAAATTATTCAAAGATTTTAAAATTTCTTATCAAACTTCTTTTATGCTCAGTATGTGGAAAAGAACCCACAGTATGAAGGGAACTACCCATGCCCCCAACATTAGAAGCTCTATTCTGACTATTTTGATCTCTCCTCCTGCTATAATCTAGGCTAGCCCAAGCACTGTTCATCTCAGCCCATACGCTCTCACCAATCCAGAGTGACCACTTGTCTGACTTTCTAATGTTTGTAAACAAGCCTCGCATGTGAGTCAAGCCACACTTCTCCAAATTTTTTCTTATTTTATTATTGTGTTGAGCCAGCCAACAAACTTTTTCTGTATTTAAAACATATAATAAATAATATATATTGTATTAGCTTATGTAAATAAGATATAATACATAACATATTTATATAATAACTAACATCAAACTCTCTAAACCACATGCCTTGTACTTCTTTCGAAACTTTCTTCCATGAAATATAAGGAGCATCGTACCTGCTCTATATTATGTCATGTATTTTATGTGTTGGTTGCTTTGACGGATGAAACCTGAAAGAAATATGTTGTGTCAAAAAAATTTATTCAATTTTATTTGCATGTCTGAAATAAAATTAATACATACGTGTCACCGTAAGGTTCAACCAACATGCGACCCTTTATCTCCTGCTCTACTGTAGCTGGGGTGGAAGGTTCACTTGTAGCGAGCTGAGGTGGTGGTGGGGGATAGTATGGCAGGACATATGATGGATATGGATATGTAGGAGGGCCACCATGAGAAGGTGGGGGTGGGTAGTAGGGGTAGAAAGGAGTACTCTGTGTGACGTCCGATGAAGGAAAATGTGGGTCTGGTTAGTATAACTATGGGCTGCTGGCTGCAGGAGTAGGTAAAGGCGTGCTAGGCTGACTATGAGTAGTAGGCTGAGATGAAAAGGAGTCCTCAGTACATATAGGTGGACCTTTTGGACCAACACTTATCTTCTTGCAGCACCTACTAAATATATTCTTTATCAATCCTTTCTGAAGGTCATCACCTGAAACCATCTACATAAAAAATTTAAGAAATATTAGTAACATAATTACAGCAAAAATTGAATATAAAATAACGCAGTAATTAAATAAATGTAAGTACAACAAAAATTAAATATAAAAAATATTATTATTATTAATTGTTGATTCATATTTGATTGTCAAAAAATATTTACCTTATGTTGATTCACTTTTACATGATGAAACTTTTATACTACTATCAGATTTCTCGTGACCTTTCTCTATGTTTTAATCTACCTCCTCTAACTCAACTCACTCTTAAAAGTTATAATTTAATCGTCCACATCATTAACAAGATCTTTTAAGTTTGACATAAAATCTTCTTGATGTGCTGGTGGTATTGATGTAGTCTTGTCAATAACTCCCATGGGTTTGGTCTTTATCACACTGAGCCAATCTTATTTGTCACGTACTCTACTTGAATGGTTAGCAAAATATACTTAGTTTGCCTGACTAGCAATGTGAATGGGTCAAACTTTGAATATCTCCTACCCTACTTAACTTATGTAATACCGTAAAGCGGATATATTCTTGTACCTCTATTTTGTATTGTATCAAACCACTCACAATTGAATATATAAACATTGTTTTCATGACCAGGATATTGCAGCTATAATATTTCATGTAATACCACATAGCAATCAGAATCATCACTTTTATGGGTATTCTCTCTTACACATACACCAAAATTTTTTGTTTTCCTTTCTTCACACCAAAATTTTGTTTGGAATTTATAATCATTAACCAAAAAAAATTTGATAACACTTTACAGCTCTATTTAGTCCTCAAGCTAGATCAAGTAACCCATGATACTGCAAGTTATTACCTTAATTGTGCAGCTAGTTAGTAGGTAAAGTATGTCATTAGCATGCTTATTAAATAAGTAAAGATATATTAATTGAAATGAATATTCAAAATATGTACCATATTTTTAAATCAAATAGGGAATTCTATTTCCACTCTATTTTAAAATTCTACTTATTTTGTTGTATACAAACAATAAATAAAACTCCTATTATTTAAAATTATAAGTAAACATTAAATTTATGAGTAACAAATTTATGAGCAAGCTTATTCATACATACTCAAAATATGACTCAACTTCATTATAGTAAAGCAAGACATACAATGTGGCAACTCGCATCTCCTTATTAGTCAAATAGCACGTGGTGCTAGCGCCTGCGGGTTCACCACTTCCGTTGAATACAGATAAATTTAAGGATAAACCCACATTTTCAGGTGAGCTACTCTCACTTGATTGTGATGATGTTTCAAAGTAATAAGAGAAAAATTAGGTTATCTTGTACATTAAATATGTTTCGCATATTGAGCCTTCAGGATGTGCTTTATTTTTAGTGATCTTTTTTAGTTTATTTAAATAACTCTTAAAAGGATACAACCATCTATACTGAACAAGTCCACCGACTCTAGCTTCATATGGTAAATTCACTTGTAGATGCTCCATTGAGTCAAAAAAAGCTGGGCGAAATATCTTTTCAAGTATACACAGCATAAAAAGGATATACTGCTCCATAAGAATCAGGTGCTCTATATTTAGTTTTGAAGAGCATAAATCTTTGAAGAAGATACTAAACTCGATTAAAGACTTTAAAATTTGATCCGACGGACAACTAAAGGTAGTTGATAGTAGACATTGGATAAAGATTGGACATTCATGACTCTTCGTACTAAACAATCTCCTAGTTCTTATGTCAACAAATCTGCTTAGATTTGAAGAATATTCATCAGGCACCCATGGAGTCTTCACCCATTCACAAATAGCTTTCCTCTGCTCTAAAGTAAAGGTGAAAGGTTTAAAAAATTTTCCATTTTCACCATCCCTCAATTCTAATATTTTTTGCCTACAAATCTCGTTTAAGTCTATCCTTACTTTTATATTGTCTTTGGATTTATCTTTGGTGTCTATGAATGTATTGAATATATTATCAAAGACATTTTTCTCAATATTCATCATATATAAGTTATGTTTGTTCAAGTTTGTCCTCTCATATGATAATGAACAAAAAATATTTTTCTTAGTCCAATTTTGATTGACACCAGTCCCTGGTAATTTCTAATCAACTAATGTTGGAGAATCCATTATTGTGGGCATAGACCTTATTCTTTCAAATATTTCTTCACTACTTTGTCTTAGAGGAGGCTGCAACATCACCATTTTATTTTTAACAAAAGCATCCTTATTTCGCCTAAAAGGATGACCTATAGGTAAGAATATGCAATGACAGTTAAACCAAGTAATCTTCCCTTTGTGATTTAAAGTAAATGACTTTATATATTCCATATAATATGGATAAACTAATTTTTCTGAAGTGTTACAACCTAAGAGCATAACATACGCTAGAAAGTCACTAATTGTCTAAAGTAATATTGCTATCATAATGAAGTTCTTTTTGGTGGAGATATCATATATACTTATTTCATCTTCCAATAGTAAACTTAAATCATCAATTAATGGTTGTAAGAAAGCATCAATCTTTGCTTTTGCGTTATGTAGCCCTAGAATGATAAGCATCATAAACATATAAGGAGTTGTTATGCACAACTCTAGGGGAAAATTGTATGGTGTGAGTATCACAGGCCATCATCAGTAAGGTGAAGCATGCTGGCTAAATAAAGTGAAACCATTTGCGCATAAACTTAATCTTATATTTCTTGATTCTGAGGCAAAAAAGGGATATGTATAATCAAATAGTTTTCAGACATCTGCTTCTAACGGATGTGTAATAAAACCTTCTTGTGAGATATGTTCTTTATACAATTTCATATGTGCAGCAGATCTCATGGATGCATATAATTGTTGCAGTCTAGGAATTATGTGTAAGTAAAATAACCTACTTGCTGGTAGTTCCTTCAATTTTTTTTATGTGATAGATTTTTAATTCTCGGTGCATTGTAATAACGGCAAGCAATCTTTGATTGATCATCTTTTTAGAATAACATTCATTTATTTACACAATAATCTATCTTTATGT
Source organism: Dendrobium nobile (assembly GCA_022539455.1). NCBI lineage: Eukaryota > Viridiplantae > Streptophyta > Magnoliopsida > Asparagales > Orchidaceae > Dendrobium > Dendrobium nobile. The sequence goes on along the minus strand of CM039723.1, from coordinate 28,249,445 downwards.
ATGTCAAACCAAGCTTGGAAACTAACTTCTTAGTCCAATATAAATCTATAGGAATTATATTATCTATCGGATCAGTTTCTTTGAGCAGTCCAATAAATTGATTAAAACATTCATGGGGACATTATATTCTGTCTTGATGCTTAACATCTTAATATCAACGGATAACTTTTAGTGAGTGTTGCATCCATTCCATATTGGTTGTTGCGAAGCATGCAACAATTCATAAAAATTTTGTGCTTCTTTATTAGGTGTCTCTTTTATATATTGTTCAAATTGTGCTCCACTTGCGTCATGAATTAAGTCATCAATATTAGGTCAGATATTTTGTTCCTCATCTATATTAGCACTTGTCAATGGGCCGGATTGAGAATCAAAATGTGGTTCATACTCACCATGAGAAGTCCAATACCAATATTCTAGCATGAAGCCTCGATGGCATAAATCAGTTATGTCATCTAGGCTTAGGTGCACCTGATTTTTATGTTTAGAATACGGGCAACAAAACTTTCTATTTGAGATAAAGCTGAGTAGTTGAGAAGTTATTTGAATGAAAATATTCACCCCTCTAATGAACTCATCCGTTAATATCTTTTGTCATTTTGCCAATTGATTATACATCCAACTTTCTTGAGTTATGATATCCATAATATAACTTACATATAATATGAATATATTAGATAAATTTGTAATCTTTAATGAAGAAAAATAAAAAGAGTCTTAGCCTGCTCGGAAGGCCATCATTTTAAATGACCAAACCATCCAAGGCGGCTCTCTCTAATATTATCTTCCACTAGAGCTACTCCAACCTTATCACATATATGTTATTTTCATATCATGTTTATAATTAAGTATGCTCAATGTATTCCTCTACATCCACAGAATAACGCTCAGTGCATTCCTCTACGTCCACACAACAACGCCCAATACATTTTACTCAACATCACGAGATATATATTTTCCTATTATTATTATTATTATTATTATTATTATTATTTATTATTATATATATATATATATATATATATATATATATATATATATATATATATATATATATATATATATATATATATATATATATATATATATATATATATATATATATATATTATTTAAAAAATAGTAAGAAAACTATCCCAAAAAAATTTAAATTGTAACAATAATTATTGCTAATCAGGTCAAATCTAGTACATATACTTTCCTAACCAGGTCATCAAAGACTGCCTTTTTATATGACTAAACAATCTAAGGTGACTCTATCTAATCTTATCTTCCACTAGAGGTAATTGAACCTTTTCATGTATATGATCATTTCATATCATGTCTCTAAGAGTAAAGCCACTCATCCACCTGAGCATCATCATATCTGGAACACTTAACTTAATATTATGCTTCTCTTTTTATGTCCAACATTCTACATCATAAAGCATTATAGGTGAAACCACCACCTTATAGAATTTCCCCTTAAGTTTCTGGGGGCTTTCATATTATGCTTTTCTTTTTATGTCCAACATTCTACATCATAAAGCATTATAGGTGAAACCACCACCTTATAGAATTTCCCCTTAAGTTTCAGGGGGGCTTTTATATCACACAACAAGCCCAATGCATTCCTCCACTTCAACCATCCAACTTGAATTCTACAAATAATATCCTCATCTATTTCACCATCACTCTTAATTACGTGTATTTTTTTTAATGACTTGATCAAATAAAATCACAATCCCCGCACTAAAACTATTTTTACTAAAATTACACTCCAAATATTAAGTTTTAAATATACTCAAATGGAAGCATTTAGACTCTAAGGTTGACCTACATAATTCTAGTTTACCTTCATCTCCCTCTCTACTTTCTAAAAATTACACTCCATAATGCATACACCAATATACCTTCTATTGCAATTGTATAGTAAGAATATCCAAACTCAAGGTCATAAGATAATATCTTCTCTTACCGGTGGCATTTGGGGCTACTTTTGGCAAAAGTTGGTGAGGGTTTGGTTGGGTCAGCTCTCGAACGTGAGGAAGAAGTGCTCGTCGGTTGGTCATCGGGGGAGCTCACATACTTGAGCGAAGAGAGGGTGACCTAGGGGAGTCTCTGACTTGAGCAAGGAGAGGGCGATCTGGCGGCATCGGCGTAGCTCTCGGACGCGCAGCACGATGCCAGTTACACAACCGAGAAGTCATTCGGCAGATTCACCAAAATAGGGCTTTAATCAGCTCATTTTCTTGCGTATTATCTGCCAGTTACACAACCGACGGATATTACAAAATACGCCAGTACTAATTCATCGAGTTTAAGTAAAGCTGCGAAATATGCGTCGGTAATTTTGCCGGTCATTACCGGTGGAATATGTGTCGTATCCCTAAGAAATGTCAGGGGGTTAGAAATAGCCTTCATATATTTGAAATATTAGAAATAACCTTCCTAAACTAGAAAGGTAGACCTAAAATATTTGAAAGGTAGAGGTAGACCTAAGAAGACTTGGTTAGAAAATATTAGAAATAACCTTCCTATATTATAGTTAAATGAGAATATGACTCTTAATCAGGAACAATGGAGAAAAGAATTAATGTAGCCCACATAGTGGGATAAAGACTTGATGTTAATTATTGTTGTTGTTGTTACTGTGTACTAAAAAAATTATGTTACGAAGCAGTAAAAAAGCTTTCTCAAACAAAGCCTTAAACATAACTAACTTTGGAGAACTATATGTTAAGGGATAGTTATTGCATCAATGAGAATATAACTTTTTTTTTTGTATATATGTTTTCAACGGTAATGTTTCTCCATGGATCCCATTAATGTGCTTGATCCTTTTAGGATTGTTGTAAAGCTTCCAAAAGATCAATCTTGAATGCCTCCTCCTTCGTCTCTAAGACTAAGAGAGAGCCTAACAGAGAAAAAACTTTGTCTAGACAACAATGGCGAGGAGGGAGGAAGAAGAAGGGTGGAAAAGACAAATAATATTTCTTTTCCAATCTTGTTGATTACTTTCTAACAAATTAATTAATAATACATATATGCATCATACATGCATTATTTTACTTTAATATGTTTTCTATCAATTAATTTGCGATGATGAACTACTTACCTTAATTTTTTAATTTATTCCTTCCATCAATTACACAACGATTATGTCTCGTTAGGAAACAAGATATGCAGTGGGATCTCTTTTGATCAGAATCAATGAGTGGTTTTCATAATACTAAAGTAAGAAATTTCATGTACTAATGATAAATATTTTTATTATATGAACAAAATTAATTAAAAAATTTATTAATTTATAATATTATTAAAAACAAACTATTTCCAACCTAATGAAAGAGCCATTAAGACTCCAAATTCATTTTGTTAAATGAAATAATAAAAATATTGTAAATGAATACTTTTGTCTATGACAACACATGTACAATATATGTTTTCTCATCTTCCATTTATTTATATATTTGAGAATAATCATTTTGAGACCTATTAAAACAATACCAAATTTTGACACAATTAGACTCATTCGATCTCTTAATAAATCGCACACAAAAAAAGATAAATTTAAATTTAAAAAATAAATATAAATTTTTAAATAATAAATTTAATGTTTACGACACGAATTTTGCATCCTATTCTTTTTATGGATAATGCCAATTGGCCAATTTCATTATCCACAAATGAGAAAAAAATTTAATGCACTTGAATGTTTGCCACAAATATGTATTCTATTTCACTTATTTATTTCTCTAACAAACATTGCATATTTAATTCCAACTCTTATTATTTTTTGTCCGAGCGTGGTAGTGTTGGAAAGTACCGCAACTCCTTTCCTCCATTGACCATTGCAAAATAATAATATTAAGGCATGGTCTGATCTCCCCATAGATATCCTCTGTTGCATCACATCACACTTGTCCAATGCAAACATAATCCGATTATCTGTTGTCCGCACCTCATGGAGTTCCACTCTTACGAACTACGCACTCCTTGGATTTCAATGTTGTCCCTCCCCCTGGTTGCTCCTTTCTTATGACATCAAAGAGGCCTCCGATACACTTTCCTTTCGCGAACTTACCATAGAAAGAGAAGAAGATGTCATCATCGTCGATCGTCGCTTCTCCTCCCTCGGTACTCATACCTATGGTCACCGTTATTTTGGCTCCAAGGATGGATGGCTTGTGACCCTTGACAAAACAGATCTACAGCCTCGCCTCTTCAACCCTATCACAAAGGTTGAAATATCGCTCCCATCCCTTTTCACCTTAATCAAACCACAAAATGCCCCTGACGGCTCCATTAGGATTTCTTGCACTGATTTTTTTTTTACATTATGATTGACGACTTACGTGATACATATATTCATAAGTTCATTATCTCATCTAATGGCTCATGTGGAATAATTGTTGTTATCTATGCATTACAAAACAGCTTGCTTAGGCAAGATTAGAAGATCCGACTTGGGTTCTCGGGCCACAATTATCTTCTTACAGTAGGGAGGATAAGCAACACTTTGAAGATGTTTGTTATCATGAAGAAAATCAAATATTTTACGCAATCATAAATTTTTCTATGGTTCTTGCTTTTGACCTCAATGGACAAAATGTTGAATTGATCTGCTCGATTATGCCCAACCCATACCATCGCACAAAAAACTTCTATCATATTTATTATATTACATTTTTGTCAGGAACACTTCTAAGAATGGAGAGGGTGATTGATACTACTTCTGATAGCTACTATAATGCAACAACAAGGGCTATCTTTATTTCCAAGTTTGTGCAAGCTGTTGTTACTTCTTCTTGTACTTCTTCTTCTTCTTCATCTTCTTCTTCTTCAAACTCTCAATGGATCCCCGTCAATGAGCTGGGGGAATACTACTTGTTTGTGGGTTATAATCAGACATTCTTTTTGTATCACAAGGCTACTATCGGAATTAATCCAAACTGCATATATTTCGTTGATCATTCGAGCAGCTTGTTGGCAAGTTATTTTGATTGTGATGTTGGACTTTTTGATCTTTACAATGACCGCATTCAGCATTTCCTTCACCCTTATCCAAGGACTAAGTTCCCGCCATCTATATGGTTTACATCATCATTTTCATAAATTGAATATCTTAATCTTTGTTAAGTGTGTAATAAGAATATTTTTGGATAATAAGTCCTTTATTAATATTTATTAGATAAAATTTTAGGTAATATTTAATAGTTTTTAAATTTAACTATGTATTTTTCTATTTTATATTTGTTTTGCAGAAAATATATTAATAATGCTATATCATAGTTAAGTATTTTTATGAAATCTAACTATGGTCCAACCACCATTGCCAAATTGACATCATTTTTTGTCACCAACATCCCTTCGCTAATCTCATAATCTCAACTATAACTATAGGAGACCAAAAAAATGTTGCCTAATTTATAATATAATATTATCCAATTGTGGATACGAATAAACTTTTGTAATTTCAAATACATGGTGGATTATTTCAATATAGTCAAGGCCTAAAGTTTTTTTCTCTTTTTGGATTTTTTACATAAAAGTTCTGGAATCTCTAACATTCTTCCATTTTATATGTATGTCATAGATCTTTGTATAAAGCTATTACGCTAATCCCTTAGTTTTAACACTGCACGTATTCAAGCACGCAATAGGTACATATGACTCGTATATATCCATAATCTTGAATTATTTATTGATACATGGTATGTCCTATTATCTTTATATTGCAATTGGTAGGGCGGAAGAAGATGATTTTTCATTTAGAGTGTGGATGGATGTTAAGTGCTTGAGTTAGATTAATTTTTATATAATGGAATGTCCACCTTCAAAAAGGTATAGAATTGAGAATGAATAGTAATTAATGGGTGAAAAGAGAAAAACATACAAGATTTTTAACTAGTATGACCAATTGCTCAAGAAGGAGAAATCTCTCAGTTATATGATTTTTCTCTTTTTATTTTTGTCATCTCATGATTTAATTCAACTAAATTTTTAGCATGGCTTTAGTTCATCTCTTTCTAATGAAGTCTAATAGAGATGGTTCAAGGTGATGTTGATGTATGCATCTTAGACAATTAGTCTTTGCGATGGCAAACAATATGGGTCAAGTAATATGTTAGGAAGCAATATGGTACCAAGTGACACACATAGGACAATTAACAATCTAACATGTTGTTCGTCATTTAGAGTAACGAATATTCCAAAATAGGTGTCTATCATGAAGACTATGGAACCATTGGGTTGTAAGGTTCATTATGTTAGGCCAAAGAATAACAATGTTTTTGTTAGCTCAACCATTGGAAAAGGCTTATGATGAATTGTGAATTTTTTATCATTACATTATACAATCATATCATACTCCTACCAAAATTTTGTAACAATTTCACCAAATAAGATATTATGAATCACAAAAAATTTCAATGAATACAAAAATTTTGTAAATCAAAATAAATAAAAAACAAAGAACAACTATAAAAACCAAACTTAACTTCCTGCCTACAATTATATATATATATATATATATATATATATATATATATATATATATATAACAAAAATATTTTTCTTATACCCAGGCAACCGATGTCTCTTTGGCTGGATTCTAGCTAGCTCTTGTGCCGGGCTTTGTTGCATTATTGATGTAGACCTCTTTTTCTGAGTCCAAGTTTTTCTTATTTGTTTTTTCTTTGCTGGCTTTTATTTTCTGGTTTTGGGTGGTATAGTATTCTATACTTACTTGTAACTATTGCTCTGTTTTTTGTAAATTTACTTGATTAATACATGGGCTTTGGCCCCAAATTTTCCCAAAAAAAAAATATGAATTAAATAATAAAAAAGCTTACGTAAATTTGACAACTATTATTTTATTGCATACATATATAATGATTTCCTCGTATAAAATTTTCACTTGCAAGATTTAGTTCAAAAAAAAAACAAGGATTTACAATTGAACTTATGAAACTTCTTATAGGGATAACATAATATAATATAAATAGTCTCATCCTTGAGGGATTTTTTTTTTTTTTTCAAACAGGATATCTACCCGCTGTCAACCCCGAATACCCATATATATTAAGATTTTTTATTAAATAATTTTTTGTTTCACTACATAAAAAAATGCAAAAACAAGTTTCTCATTAAATATTTTTTTATCTTTTCAAAATTTTTTTCTTATTAAATATTGTTTTAATCCTAACTTACAATGTTGAAGAAATTGCGAAGTTAGTAAAGAAAAATTTAGTCTGGAAATTAAACTATCTAATTTGAAAAAATAAAGCATAATAATACGAAGAGCAAGAAAAATTCACCAAATTAGAGAAGATAAGTGAAATAATAAACGACAAGGAGAAGGATTAAACAATTTAGTGAAAATGATGACCTCGACATGAGTAGAAGCAAACTCCATTGTCATTTGCAAGATTTCTTCCTCAGTAATTTTCTCTACAAATATGCACAGTTGATGCAAAGGAGAGAAGTGAGAGGTAAGGCTGATTCAGCCAAAACTCTTTTTAGTTCTATTATTATTTGTTATTATTATTTTTTTTTTCCTTCTTATTTTTTTGGAATTTATTCTTACAAAAATTCTTATATTTTAAATTTTGTATTTTATATTGATATTATGGATTTTTTATTATGCTTATATCTTCTGATGTTTTAAATGGAGATTTCCTTATATTTTTTGTGATTTTAATTTTTTATTATTAAATTGTTAAACTCTTTAAAATGTTATATTCTCGAAGCACGTCAAACAATATATACTTCGAGCATAAACAGGCTCAAATGAATAGTTTAGATCAGTCAGGCAGAACAGTTTAATTCATTATGAAATACAAGGCCCCGACCAAAAAAATATATGTGAGAAATCATCGAACGTAGGGGTGTCAAAACCGGGTCACGGGTCGGGTTCGTGTCGAACCCGAACTGACCCAAAGCTAAACGGGTTGACCCGAACCCGACCAGGTTATGGAAACGGGTCAATATTCAGGACCCGAACCCGACTCGAGCGGGTTCGGGTCAACCCGGAATGACCCGCTGACCCAAGACATTTGCATAAATAAAAAAAATAAAAAGAAATTTAAAACCAGCTACACAAAACATTTTAAACAGAAATTTAAATAAATAAAAATTTTATTTAAGAATCAAAAGCAATTTGCTAATTACAATATACAAATTATACAAAATATTAAACTAACAAATAAATTAAATAAATAATTACAATTTACAGAAATTTCAAATCATAATTACAATTTACAGAAATTTCAACTCATTCACGTCTTGTGCCTGCCCTCATGGAGATATAAGCTAACTGCAAAAAATATAAATAATTAAATAGATATAATTTTAAATCCATGAATTAGTTGAAAGCTTGAGTTATAAGCTCAGATTAACCCTCCAAATAATTCATCATTTAATGAAATGTGAGTCAATAATATAATTTTTTACGGTTGCGGACTTGCAAATTAAGATATTGCCATCCAAGGCGAAAATTTGTATTTTATACTTAGTATCTGTTTGATTAGATGATAAAGCAAATGCCACCTAGTTGCAATAACTTTTTTCCCATAATTGACTTCACAATAAGTTTCGAAGGGTACTCATCATTGTTACTCAACTTTCAATCCTTTCGGAACCAACCTGCAACAACACAGCCAACCAACATCCCTGGGCTTCTTGAAGCACCTAGCAACAACACAGCAAACCCAGCAACCAAAGTAACTCAGCTACCCTTCAACCAAAGCAACAACACCCTAAACACACCTACTCAGCTACCCAAGTTATTTGCCCAGAAATAAACAAAACAGTAATCAAATCGGCAAACCAACACATCTGCCCAGAAAAAAGCACCTAGCAAAAACCTAAATGTTTAAAGACAACCAAACCAGCATTTCAAGACATCTGCCCAGAAAACTAAGACAGCAACCAACCCAGCAAACCAGCAACAACACAGCCACCCATCAAGAACCCAACCCTATCAACCGAACAATAATACAGCAACAACAAACAACATCCCTGGGCTTCTTCAAGCACCCAGCAACAACCAATTCAACTCAGCAACAACACAACCAACCAACATCTATGGGCTTCTTGAAGCACCCAGCAACAACACAGCAAGCCCAGCTACCCAGACAATCATCCAAAAAAATCACTAAATATATTTATGTTCTGTTATTTCTGTGCAGTTTTTATTATTTTTTCTATTCAGCAAACCATCCCAGCCAAACTATCAATAGCATCATAAATGTAAAAATAGTTTCTACTCTCATTGTGGTCGGATCAACAAATAAAAAAATAGTCTTGAAATGCTGAGTGGTCGGATCAACAAGATTAAAAGGACCTGTTTTGATGCAGGACTTAGGCCCGATTTAAATAAGATTTGAGCTAAATCCTGCCAAACATCATTTTAAGACATCTGCCAAGAAAAACCAAGACAATAACCAACCAGCAAACAAGCAACTACACAGCCAACCATCAACAACCCAACCCTGTCAACCCAGCAACAACACAGTAACAACAAACAACATCCCTAGGTTTCTTCAAGCACCCAGCAACAACCCTGTCAACCCAGCAAAAACACAGCCAACCAACATCCCTGGACTTTTTGAAGCACCCAACAACAACACAACAAACCCAGCTACCCTTAATCCAAAGCAACAACACCCTAAACATAGCACTCATAATGGCCCCAAACAACTGAGGTCATTCTTCACCATTTCTTAGTAACTGTCGCATCATTACATTGCTCGTTAGAGGGCTCTACAGGTATTTCACAAGTCTGGGCTTCTTCATTTTCAACAAAAGAAGAATTCCCATGAATGGTATTGGAATCCTCTATCTAACAAAAAATAAATAAAAAATATTACAACTTCACAACTCTATTTGTTAAATTTCTTTTTCAAAAAAAATACACATAACACATTGAGACTTTATAATGACCAAATAACTGCCCAAGCCAACCATCCTCACTAAAAAGAAGTATGAATTAATAAAAACTAATAACGGACAAATAACTGTCAATGCTTAATGGGTTGTTGAACAACAACTCATCAAAATAACTAGGAGTTTATGGGTGTCAACTAGGAGCAGTAACTGAACAAAAAAAATAGCAGTAACTGCACAGAAATAACAGTAGAAACTGCACAGAAATAACAGCAGAAACTGTACAGAAATACTAGAATATAGAGCTTGACCTGGCTCATTTGCATAGAAATAACAACAGAAAATGTACATAAATAACAGTAGAAACTGCACATAAATAACAGTAGAAACTGCACAGAAATACCATAACATAGAGCTCGACCTGGCTCGTTTGCATAGAAATAACAGTAGAAACTGCACAGAAATAATAGTAGAAACTGCACAGAAATAATAGTAGAAACTTTCCAGAAATAACAGTAGAAACTTCACAAAAATAGCAGCAGAAACTACACAGAAATAGTAGTAGAAACTGCACAGAAATAACAGCAGAAACAGCACATAAATACAAGAACATAGAGCTCGACCTGGCTCGTTTGCACAGAAATAATAGCAGAAACTGCACAAAAATACCATAACATAGAGCTCGACATGGCTCGATTGCACAGAAATAATACCAGTAAGTGAACAGAAAAAAAAATAGCATAAACTAAACAGAAATACGATAACATAGAGCTCGACTTGGCTCATTTCCAATGCATAAATGCATAACTGTAGTAACCTAACAGAAAACCAGCAGAAACTGAACAAAAAAATCAGAAAATCGAGCTCGACTTGGCTCATTTTCACCAAACCCTAACTCCAAAAGAAACTTCGCAATATGTTGATCAAACAGCAACACATCAAAAGAAATCTCTCCTATGCTCATATATCATGCTTCTAAAAGGAGAACAAAGGAAAAAAGATGAGAGATACAAACAGCGAGAGATGTAAGTGTTCCTGTTGAGCCAAAGCAGATGTGCACGATGAACACCACAAAACCACGGACCAAGAATATGCCAGAGAATGAGAAGAGAGGAAACCTTTAATAGATCGAGGAGATCAGTAGAGAAGAAACCAATATTTGGAAACCTTAGACGAAGTAGCGAAGGAGAGAAGAGCTCGATTTTACGACACGTGAAAGGAGAATAATGAAACCCTAATACGTAATATCGTAATAAATCCTATTGTCCCAAACTCACGAGTCACGTCGCGTGAAATAACATTGTGGGTTGAAACTGTTCAGTTAACGGGTTTATGGGGTTAACGCGAACCTGACCCGAAATTCAATACGGGTCACTTTTATGAACCCAAACCTAACCCGTTTTTCAAACGGGTCGTGTCCAACCCAGAAATTCTGGGTTGTATTCGAGTCGGGTTTTCGGGTCGTGTCAATTATTGACAGCCCTAATCGAACGCTTGAAGGCTTCAAATGTAAAAATTCATGTAATTTTTTTTTATAAAATGTCATCGATCTCACCTCATATATCTCCAAACATAGTGATGAACAGCATCTTACCAAAATAATCAAATTAGGAGGCCAACGGTGAATTGGGGAGATAGTGACTCAACCTACCATTGCACACTATAAGGCTAAAAATGCAAGATATGGACTTGATTAAAGGCTATCGAAGTTAATAACAATCAAGCCCGTGGATTGAATGAACCTACAAAATATGCAGGAAGACTAAGAAAATGATCGACAACAAAAAAGAGGTCAACATTTTGTTTTTATTAACTTTTAGTTGGAAAGAATGGCTTTTTAAAACAGCATTCTAGTACAAAAATTTCATAAACTAAAAAAATTTGTACTAAAAACCTATTTCATAAAGCTATAAGAAAGTCATCCCATACGAAACCTTAGTAAGCTTATATTTGGTATCATTATGATATTCACCCGTTGATATTTAAAAGTCTTTAGATTATACATATGTATAGTTGTTCAATAATATGAGCAAATTTTAATACGACTCAATGAGTGCATAATATTTCTAAATTACACTAACTTGACAAGATTTTTTAAGAATATTCGCAATTGCTTTTAATCAAGAAATAAAATAATTTTATTTAAAGATTATTTTGTAAATGATCTTAATTCATATGTTATAAATAAGTAACACTCATATCACGTCTTATCCATTTTCTGCAACTAATAAAATTGTCATTAAAAATATTTTCTAAACAATACCAATTAATATACTTCTTTTTCAAAACCTTTTTTCAATTTACATACAAGCATGGGTATCTTGCATCTCATCCAATACCATAAAAGGGTGTACTCTATTAGTCAGCATGAACATGTAATTATTCATATATATTCATTTCATTTATACATCATTCAATAAATCTCTTTAACATATATGGTGATTAATTTAAGTAAATCATGCTAATTATAAGCTCTTTTGTTTTGGAAAATTATCAGCTGTTTCAATTGACCAAACATTAAAATTGAAAAAATAATCATTCTTGAATTTTTCAATAATAATTAAAACAAATAACAATTGATTCAATGTAATATATGTATATAAGACATTTGTATCATCATAATTCTTAAATGAATAAAACTCATAAATTCTCTTACTCAAATATTTAAAATTTTTCCTTGTTGAAACTCGTTCAATATAAATTAGGTTGTTAAATCTAAGTTAATGTCCCACGGCTAACCAAGAGGGGGGTAAACTGGTAATTAAAAAATTTTATCCCTCTTACAAAATTAGGAAACAAAAACTAATTTTAGTTAGTTTTTCTAGAAAATGTTTTTCAACCACAATGTTAAACAGAAAATTATAAAAGTAAAAATGCAGCAGAAAATAAAGACACAAGATTTATAGTGGTTCGGTCAAAATCAGACCTACATCCACTCCCCGGAGGCACCCTCCGAGTATTGCACTAATACCACTAGTGACTCTCCTTTTGAACCCACAGCAAGGCGAAAAAACCTTTACACAAACTCTTTCCACCACTACCCGGTGCGGTAGAGAACCGTCGTTCTTTCACACTCCCCCGATGTCGGCAGAGAACCATCATCCTTTTACACTATCCCTAGTGCTGGCAGAGAACCGTCCTTCCTTTCACACTCCTCCGATGTTGGCAGAGAACCATCCGTCGTTTCACACTATCCCCAGTGTTGGCAGAGAATCCTTCGTCCTTTCACACTCTCCTAGTGTAGGCAGAGAACCCTTCGTCCTTTCACACTCTCCTAGTGTGGGAAGAGAACCCGTGGTTGTTCACACTTTTTAAGTGTAGGTAGAGAACCGGATCTCCTTGAATATCTTCTTCACAAGAAATCTAGAAAGAAGAAAGAAAAGAGTGAATTCATCACAAGACAATAGTAGAGACTTTCACCTTTGAGTACCAAGTGAAACCTTCACGCTCTAATGACAAGAAATCTCCTTCAAATGCTCTCTCACACTCTTTCCTTGACTCTCTTCTCAATAGGAACGAAGATCAGTAAGTAAAGAGATTAAGTTTCAATTTAGAATGGCCTATTTATAGAAGAGACAAGAAAAACCATCCAAAAACGGCAAAATTTCAAGTTATCATGCATAGGATCGTCCCGGACAATTTTACTTAAAAGCTTTGGAAACGATCCTAATTTATATGTATACGAAATGACTTCATTAACACAGATCATCCCGTACGAACTAAGTTCGTCCGGTACGACCGATTATTACAAGGTCGGTTCCCAAAAACTGTAGAACGTAGCCAGAAACTGCCATAGTAGGTTCCCTTCGTCTTGGGACGAATTAAGTTCATCTGGACAAAATTTGTCCATAGAGTAACTCATCCTGGCACGAATACACTTCATCCTGAATGAGATTTCTCCCGAGGGCACTTCGTCCTGGGACGAATAGACTTCATCCTGGGACGATCAGGACTTAGAAAAATTTTTCTTCAGTTCTAGTTCGTTTCATTTCTCTTATGAGGAGACACTGATCTGATCGTCCCGTAAAAACTAGGTTCATCCCGTACGATCAGTACAAATTTGTAAGATCTCCTTAAGTGTGTATGTGTGTGTGTGTTTATTAACTCAATTACAATCACTCCCTCTCAATTCAAATAACAATACAAGCTTCAAAATCACAAAGGATTGCATGCTGAATTTGAATTGAGTCTTCGTAGTCTGTAGTATGATTTTTTCTAAAATGTTAGTAAACACAAGAGGAAAAACAATTCTTCCAAAAAAATGTTAAGAGATAACTACACATAAAATAATATTATTTGGAATCATCAAAATTATACAAGTTGCAAGAAGGTAAAACATGCAAATAGCAACTATCTTAATAATCTCCTCCTTTTTGATGATGGCAAAACAATTATTATTTGTATAATTTCAAATTATAAGAATCTCCTAAACTCCCCCTGAATTGATGAACACATGAAAATAAGGAGGCATTTGAATTCAAAAATTTTTATTTTTCAAAATTTTTATACAACACAAAACAAAATAAAATAAACACACAAAAACAAACTAAAACACATACGAAAAAAAACACTAGACACAACACAACAAACAATTTCTCCCCCTTTTTGATAACAGTAAAAAGTGAAGAAGAAAAAGACTAGAAATGTAAGTAGACATATGAAAATCATTTGATAATTTAACCTTAAAGTGATTGAAATAAAGTATGCAGATAAAATTAAAAATATTAGTCAAATCATTAAAATTTATAGACTTTAAGAAGAGATATAACATAGAAACTAAAAAGAATTTATCAAAATACGAGTCTATTTAGAAATTTTCATAGAGAAAATTATTGTAAAAATGATGATATAAAAATTATATATTTCAAATTTCAATATGTAATATAAATGTTCATAAGATCAATTTGAATTAAAAGATTAAAAAATTATGGAAAGAAATAACTATCACATGTGGTGCTTTGCGCATCTTTTTCAATTTTGTGGCACATTTTTGTGCATCTTTTCACTTGTTGGGCTTATTTTGTGCCTCTTTTTCACATTGCAAACTTTTGCGCATTTCTTTTGATTTTTGTATATTTGTACAATTTTCAAGAGTAATTGTATTCTTTCCAAAATCAATAATCTAAAATTTCAAATCTTTCTAAGTGCATAAATATTAATTGATAATTGAAATACAAAATAAGAAAACATCACAATTACAATAATAATATTAACAATAATGTAGTCTAAAAAAATACATGAAATTGACAATCTTAATAATATCAAGTTATAAGCAAAACTTAAATTTAAAAAATTTAGATTTTCTGATGAATTTAATATTTACTTACAATTCAAGATAAAACACAATTAAGATTAAAAATATAATGATTGTCATAAAGGCTAACACACATTTCAAAATCAAATTAAAGCAAAAACATAAGCACATATATTGATATCAATTGAAGATTTTACAATCAAGGCACTAGATATCAATACAATAAATATCTAAACAAAGGAAAATATAAGAAACTTTCTAATAAAACAACAAACAAGCAAACTACAGAAAAACACATAAAAAAATGCTACAATCACTGAGGCGGACCCTGATCTGGAGGAGGAGGAGGTGCACCACCAAAGATGTTAAAATATGTACTCATTATCATCATATTGTTACTGATATCATTCATTTGATTCCTCATAAAACCCATATCATGCTGATACTGTGCGTCCTGCTGCTAAAGATGAGTCTTAATTTGATCAAAGCGTTGATCAAAATGAGTCTCTAGGGGATCAAATCTATGAACCAAATCCTGATAATTTGGTTCATTGGCGGGTGCAGAAGCAGCTTCTGGTTTGTCTTCTGTATCACTTATGACATGTGCTTTGCTTGAATCATCATTTTTGAAGATCGCTCTAAAGGATCTGTCATTGTAGTAGAGTGGTTCTTCATATTCTTGATCTGGATGAACTAATCCATATTTCTTTTCCAAAATGTATGCAACTAGATGTCCTAGGGTTATATTCTTCTTTCTTTTATGTTCTACATGTCTTATTTCTAAAAATCCATAAAGATAATTGAGGATTAATTTGGCTTCATCTATAGGTTCTCCTTTCATAATAAAAAATGTCATCATAGAAAGAAGTGGGGTTATATTGACTCTATTACCAGCTTTAGGAATGATTGAGGTTCTAAGGACATGTTGGATGATTCGTGCATTTCGGACAAGACCAGATACCCTAGCAACATGATCATTAACATTGTTTCCTCTAATTACATTATTTATTTGATACCATTCATAATCATGAGTGGTAATCAAGTGATGTGCTCTAGATCCGACTGTTCTTAAGTGCAGAAATGTTTCTAAGTCTTCTTTGGTGATTTCTACTTTTTATTTGAAGACAAAAGAACGAACTGTAGAGTGGTCAGTGTTGAAGGACATGTTGGCTAGAAAATAGTTAAATGTTTCCTTATTGTAGAGATGGATGAGGGTAAGGATGAAACCAAATTGTGTTGAAGAAAAAAGATTCATAACCTGGAAAGTAAGTTGCTCCTGAAGGAGGACTCTAGAAGGAGTTATCTTCGCTGAGGCAAACCTAGGAAAAGACTCCTCATTTGCCTTGGAAAGAAAATTCTACGAAGGATTCCTATATGGTTTCCTAGCAAAAACCTTTTGCCTCTTGCTCGAGCTAGCCATTTGAAAAGATCTAGAGTATGAAAGGGATTGAAAGTGATGTTTAAGAGTGTGATTGTTGAGTTAGAAAGCCCTTCTATTTAAAGAAAAAGATGTGTTCATACCAGATGAAAAATGTTTGTCCCGTACGAAATTATCGTTCGTCCCGTACGAAAACACTTCGTACAGACGATCCAATCCGTCCAAAATGAAATGGCTTTTCGTAATCAACACAACTTGCAATGCATCCTTTCATACAAACTTTTGACCATCGATCTTACAGACGAATACGTGTTTGTCCCGGGACGATCGGCACTTATGATCATTTTAAGGGCAGTTAAAATCGTCCCCTATATCGAACTGACACATGTTCGTCCGGTACAAACCAAAGGTTCATACATGCAAAGTTAGTATTTAAAACCACCTTATCCATTTAACCGTTTAATCCATTCGTTCCGTTGTTTGAAAAACATTTCATCCCGGACGATCGTGATGATCGTACAGACAAAGTGACATTTAAAAACTGAAAAACTGCACGAAACGGTTCCAAATCTGATAGTTTGACACACTACACAAATCGTCCCGTACGAAATAATTTCGTCCTAGACGATTAACACTCAAAATTTTCAAATTTTTGCACTCAATCAAAATTAAAACACAAAACACACTAAAACCTCAAAGAACAACGAAAAAAATACATATTCATAAAGAAAAGCACACAAACAATTTCATAAACACATAAAAACACAAAAACATGAACTAGAAAACAAATATCAATGTTGCAAAAATATTTTTATCTAAGCATTCAAATCAATCACACCAAGCCTTGTTCTTAATACATTGAAAGTATCAAAGGCTAAAGATTTTGTAAAAATATCTGCAAGTTGATTTTTAGTAGAAACATGTGTGAGTTCAATTTCTCCTTTGGATACATGATCCCTTATGAAATGATGCCTTATGTCTATATGTTTGGTTCTTGAATGTTGAATAGGATTTTTGAAAATACAAATAACACTAGTGTTATCATAATAAATTGGAATAGTGCCTATAGTTAATCCTAATGCAATTTATTCAGCTTCTGAAGTAGATAGAGCTACTAAATTTTGTTTTCTACTGGACCAAGAGACTAAAGAATTTCCAATAAATTGACATGTTTCAGAAGTTCTTTTTCTATCCACCCTTCAACCTGCAAAGTCAAAATATGAATAACCAATTATTTCAAATGAAGAGCTAAACTTAAGATACCAAATTCCTAAGTTATGAGCTCCTAACAGATATATCTTAAAATTCTTTTCACTGCTGTCAAATGTGATTCTTTTGGATCTGATTGAAATATAGCACACAAGCAAACACTAAACATGATATCGGGTCGGCTAGCAGTCAAGTAAAGTAAAGATCCAATTATCCCTCTAAATTTCTTTTGATCAACAGATTTTCCCTTAGGGTCCTTATCCAGCTGAACTGAGAAACTCATTGGTGTACTAACAGGTTTAGCATTGTTTATTTCATACTTTTTGAGGATGTCCTTAAGATATTTAGACTAACTAAGAAATGTACCCTCCTCAATTTGCTTAATGCTAAAGCCTAGAAAGTAACTTAAATCTCCCATTAGATTCATTTTAAATTCACTACTCATTATTTTAGAAAATTCATCACAAAGATTTTTATTTGAAGATACAAAGATAATGTCATCCACATAAATTTGTACAATGAATATATCCTTTTTAAATATCTTCAAAAAGAGTGTTGTATCCACACTTCCTTTTTCAAATGATCTTTCAAGTAGGAAGGTGCTCACCCTCTCATACCAATCCGTAGGTGTCTGTTTCAATCCATATAATACCTTTTTTAACTTAAAAATATGATTTGGATATTTAGAATTTTTAAATCTAGGTGGTTGTTCTATAAAAATATCTTTTTGAATTACCCCATTTAGAAAGGCACTTTCACATCCATTTGAAATAATTTAAATCCTCTAAAACAGACAAAGGCTAACAAAACCCTAATTGCTTCAAGTCTAGCTACAGGGGCAATAGTCTCCTCAAAATCAATCCCTTCAATCTGATTATATCCCTTAACAACTAATCTAGCCTTATTCCTAATGACCACTCCAAAGTCATTCATTTTATTTTTGAATACCCACTTAGTTCCAACTATACTTTGATTCTTTGGCCTTAAAGTTAATTCCCAAACTTTAAATCTTACAAATTGATTCAACTCTTCTTGAATGGCCACAATCCAAAATTCAACCGAAAGTGCTTGATCAATATTAGTGGGTTCAATTATTGAAATGAAGGCTGAATGATTGACTTCTTTATTTAATTCATGCCTAGTCCTTACACCCTCACTAAGTTCACCAATTATCAACTCCTTTGGTTGGTTTTTAGAAAATCTCAAATCTCTAAGCAAAGGATTTTTTAACTCCAAATTTTCTTCCATATTTTCTTCCAAATTTTCTTCCAAATTTATTTTATCAATCTTTTGAGAGTTATCCTCAATCTCATCTTCTACAGCTTTTGGCTCTTCCAAATTTCTATATTCATCAAATAAAATATGTGTAGTCTCCTCAATTCTGAAAGTTCTTCTATTGAATACTCTAAAAGATTTTCCAACACTTGAGTATCCAAGAAAAATTCTTTCATCTGATTTTGGATCAAATTTTTCTAAGGCAGAGTTTCCATTGTTATGTATGAACACCTTGCAACCTAAAACATGCAAATGATATAAATTAGGTGTTCTACCTTTCAGCAACTCATAGGATGTCTTATTTAAATTAGATCTCACATTCACTCTATTCAGAACATAACATGCAGTGCTAACCGCCTCAACCCAAAAATATTTTGGAAGTGAGTATTCTGCCAACATTGCTCGAGCAGCTTCTATTAATGTTCTGCTTTTCCTTTTAACTGCCCCGTTCTACTGAGGGGTTCTAGCTGCAGAAAAGTTATGATCAATTCCATTCTCCTTACAAAAATCCTTAGATCGTTCATTATCAAATTTTCCTCCATGATCATATTGTATAGTTATGATTTCACACCCAAGTTTTCTTTGAATCCAAGTTGAAAAATTTCTAAATTCCTCAAATTATTCACTCTTATGAAATAAAAATCTAACCCATGTGGATCTAGAGTAATCATCCACAATCACAAATATGTATATCTTCCCTCCTAGACTCATAGTTCCAACTGGTCCAAAAAGATCCATATGCAAAATCTCCAATGGTTTACTAGTTCTAAGATACTTATTGGTTTGAAAAGAGGACTTCACTTGCTTACCTAATTGACATGCATCACAAAGGTGGTCTATAGTAAAGTCTAGTTTTGGTATACCTCTCACTAAGTTTTTTTGGGTAATCATCCTAAGGTTTTTCATGCTAGAGTGACAAAGTCTCCTATGCCAAAGCCATGACTCATTAGATACAGTTTTCAAACAAAAAGCAGTAGGATAATGAATGCAATTTAAGTCTAGTATATAAACATTATTTCTCCTTTTACCATTCAAAACATTTTTATTATTTAGGTTTAATATGCAGCTGGTAGGAAAAAATTTCACACAATATCCTTTGTCACATAGCTGGCTTATATTTAACAAATTATGTTTTAAGCCTGCTACCAATAACACGTTTTCAATGTAAAGTTCTTAATATTTCCAATTATAGATGTCCTAATCACCTTCCTTGTGGTGTTATCTCCAAGTGTAACCTTGCCTCCACTCCTGGCTTCCAGCGATATGAATTGTGCAGTATCTTCAGTCATATGCTTTAAACATCCATTATCCATGTACCATATGCTCTCACGAGGCCTTGTGTTAGAGCCATCCTGCAAAAATATAAAACGTTAGACCTGTAAACCCAAACAAGTTTGGGTTCACCTTTTGGCAATTTATAAAAAGATGCATGTATGATATGTCTAGGGTTATGCATCTTAGGTTTTCACACCAAATATTTTTTCATCTTTGAAGTACAGGTATAAGCTATGTGTCCAATCAATCCACAATTATTACATTTGACTGTAAGAAAAGGGTTCCTAAGTCTTCTACCATTCATTTGTCTTTTTAGGGATTGCATAAATTTAGGATACAAAATAGAATTAGTGAAATCTTCAAGTTTGGGAGGTATCCTATTATCCTCGAGAGATTTTATCTTCAAAATATAAAATGAATTCATATCCTTCAAAATCCAATTTGAATAATTTAATTTATAAAGTTCTCTCTCCAATTCATCTTTAAAACTTTTAAAATCTCTTTCAAGTTTTGCATAGGATAATTTAAAACATTCAAGGTTCTTATTCAAGTCATCAAACTCATCAAGTAATTTCATGTGGTTGTTATCAATCAAAGCATGATCATTCCTAAGAATTTCATGTTCCTTTTTAAGTTCTTCCAATTCCAAACTAAGGTTAGCATGCATTTTCTTTATTTTCCTATATGCTTCATGCATGTGTTCAGAAACTTCAAAAAGTTTGTCATTAGTTAAGTCACATACCTCTTCTTGATCTGACTGATCAAGAATGTCAGCCGTTAAACATAGATTATTGACTTCCTCTTCCTTTTATGTCTCTGACGAGTCCGAAGCTGAGTCCGCCCAAAAAGCTTTTTGGAACTTCTTCTTGCCCTTCTTCACAAATGGTTTCTCCTCTACCTTCTCCTTACTAAGATTGGCTTTGAGTAATGGGCAATCCGTCTTTATATGTCCAGGTTTCCTGCATTCGTAGCAAATAACTTTATTAGAAACCCTTGCATTTTTATTAAACTTACCTCTATTCCATTGCTGGCATCTCATATGCTTCCTCTTTAGAAAGCTTCTGAATTGTCTAGTCATCAATGCGATGTCGTCTTCATCCTCAGGTTGTGAGTATTCACTTTTAGACTCTTCCACATTCAGTGCTATGTTCTTCTCCCTTCATGGTTCACCTGCATCAACCTTTCTTTGGCTAACTCCTTACTCCTAAGCAATAAGCGAACCAAGAAGATTGTCAATAGAGTAAATGTTTAAATCCTTAGACTCTGTTATTGCAGTAATTTTAGCATCATAAGTAGTAGGCAAGCAACGTAGAATCTTATTAACCATTTCAGCATTAGTTAACTCCCTACCCAATGCATGTAAAGAGGTGACTATTTGTGTGAATCTTGTGTACATATCAGAAATGGATTCATGAGGTTTCATGCAAAATAGTTCATAATCATGCAACAAGTTATTAAGTATAGATTGCTTAATTTCATTAGTCCCCTCATACATTATACAAAGTCTATCCCATATGTCCTTTCCACTTTTGTAAGTAGAAACCCGCATGTAGTCTTCTGATTTTAAAGCACAAAAGAAATTATTCAAGCATTTGAAATTTTGTTGTGCTAAGTCACATTTTTCTACTGTCCATTGCATAAAAGGTGTTTCAACTCTAACTCCGCCAATAGTCTAGTTGGTTTTGTATACCCTTCTTGAACTAAGATCCATATACAGTAATCAAGTGACTATAAAAATGTAGACATGCGTGTTTTATAAAAATCAAAAGGAATATTGTCGAACAGTGGAGGTCTAATTATAGAGTAACCCTCGGGTGTATTTTGGTTTCCAAATGTAGCCATCTACGTTAATCAAAAAGTAGTCTAAACTTATGATTTGGAAATAAAGCTCTGATACCACTTGTTGAAACTCGTTCAATATGAATTAGATTGTTAAATCTAAGTTAATGTCCCATGGCTAACCGATAGGGGGGGTAAATTGGTAATTAAAAAAATTTATTCCTCTTACAAAATTAAGAAATAAAAACTAATTTTAGTGAGTTTTTCTAGAAAATATTTTTCAACCACAATGTTAAACAGAAAATTATAAAAGTAAAAATGCAGCGGAAAATAAATACACAATATTTATAGTGGTTCAGTCAAAATCAGACCTACATCCACTCCCCAGAGGCACCCTCCGAGTATTGCACTAATACCACTAGTGACTCTCCTTTTGCACCCACAGCAAGGCGGAGAAGCCTTTACACAAACTCTTTCCACCACTACCCCGTGCGGTAGAGAACCGTCGTCCTTTCACACTCCCTCGATGTCGGCAGAGAACCGTCGTCCTTTTACACTATCCCTAGTGTTGGCAGAGAACCATCCATCCTTTCACACTCCCCTGATGTAGGTGGAGAACCGTCCTTCCTTTCAAACTATCCCTAGTGTTTGCAGAGAACTCTTCATCCTTTCACACACTCTCAATGTAGGCAGAGAACCCTTCATCCTTTCACACTCTCCTAGTGTTGGCAGAGAACCCGCGGCTGTTCACACTTTCCAAGTGTGGGCAGAAAACCGGATCTCCTTGAAGATCTTCTTCACAAGAAATCTAGAAAGAAGAAAGAAAAGAGTGAAGTAATCACAAGCCAATAGTAGAGACTTTTACCTTTAAATACCAAGTGAAACCTTTATGCTCCAATGGCAAGAAATCTTCTTCAAATGCTCTCTCACACTCTCTCCTTGACTCTCTTCTCAATAGGCATGAAGATCAGTAAGCAAAGAGATTAAGTTTTAGTTTAGAATGGCCTATTTATAGAAGAGACAAGAAAAATCATCCAAAAATGGCAAAATTTTAAGTTATCATGCACAGGATAGCCCCGTACGATCGTAGATCGCCCGGACGATTTTACTTAAAAGCTTTGGAAAGGATCCCAATGTATATGTGTACGAAATGACTTCGTACACACAGATCATCCCATACGAACTAAGTTCGTCCGGTACGAATAGTTATTACATGGTCGGTTCCCAAAAACTGCAGAACGTAGCCAAAAATTTTCATAGTCGGTTCCCTTCATCCTAGGACGAATTAAGTTCGTCTGGACAAAATTTGTCCAGAGAGTAACTCGTCCTGGCATGAATACACTTCGTCCTGAATGAGATTTCTCCATAGGGAATTTCGTCCTGGGACGAATAGACTTCATCCTGGGACGATCAGGACTTAAAAAAAATTTTCTTCAGTTCCTGTTAGTTCCATTGCTCTTATGAGGAGATAACTAATCTGATCATCCCATACGAACTAGGTTTGCCCGTATGATCAGTAAAAATTTGTAAGGTCTCCTTAAGTGTGTGTGTGTTTTTATTCACTCAATTTCAATCACTCCCTCTCAATTCAAATAACAATACAAGCTTCAAAATCACAAAGGATTGCATGTTGAATTTGATTTGAAGTCTTTGTAGTCTGGAGTTTAATTTTTCCTGAAATGTTAGTACACACAAGAGCAAAAATAATTCTTCCAAAAAATGTTAGGAGATAACTACACATAAAATAATAATATTTGGAATCATCAAAACTATAATAAGTTGCAAGAATGTAAAACATGCAAATAGCAACTCTCTTAATATTCCTAAGTTTAATTTATTACATATAATATAATAAAATTGATCTACTCATTATATAATTAAAATCTTAAATAATTGTTTTTACATAATAAAAAATTGCTCTCTTAAATAAAAAATCTATGACAAAACAAATTAATATAAAAAATAATAATATCTTTTTTTACGAAAAAATAGGGGAAAAACATGCCCAATTTCATTCAAAAATGAAATGTTACAAAATTATACAAAAGTTTTGAAAGAAAAAACAAAGAAAAACTTACAAAACTAAACAAAGAAAATATAATAGAAACCTAAAAAAAACCCTAGAGCCAACTAATCAAAAGCTCCTTAGAAAAGGAGAAAAACAAAGACCAGGAAAATTAAGATTAAAAATCTAATATTAAAAACAAAAGAATGATAAAAGGTTGCTCCTGACCCATAAAAAAGCTCCTCCAAAGATATTGCTCCCAGCTAACAAATAAAAAAGCCACCACAAACAAATTACCAAGCTAACCTCCGATTAAACAGGCTCTCACCAAGAACAGTCACCTGCTCAAAAAAATCATCAACAAAAAAATAACACCTGAAAATCACTACAGCACAAACAATTCTAAAAGAATAGTACCCAGCTACCACCATAAACAAGACAACAAATGAGCCAAACCAACAAAAACTCCAAACAAAATAGCTTCCAGTTAAAAGAACAAGCTGACACCAAGTTAACCCCAGGCCAACCTCCAAAAAGCTTGGCTCACACCCAAAACAACAACCAGCTCAAAAAGAACCCCAAAGAACAAACAAACCTACAAAAGCATCTAGTTAATACCAGAAACAAGCCAAACACCAAACCAAACCAACATAAGCTTAAATCAAAAAACCTTCTAGCAATAAACAAGAGAAAGCCAACAAATAAAAAGACTCGGGAAAAAGAAATTCACAACAAACAATCCAACTTTCATTGCTAGAATTGATCCTCCAAGAAAAACTCCTAGTTTCCAAAACAACCATCCAAAGAAGTAAAGAGAACGAAATTACAACAACATAGCCACAAAAAACCAAAAAAAAAAAAAAAAATTCAAATCCAAACGAGCCAATACCTAAAACCAAATTAATGAATCAAATGCTCAGTATTGTAATAACAACCCCAATTGGACATGTTAGCCTTAATAGCAACCTAAATACTCTTACGGAGAGAGCTGGAATAGCAAAATTTACCATTAAACTTCCTACAATTCATTTCTTTCCAGATGTAATAAACAATACAGCAAGTAGAAAGAAGAAATAAATATTTAGCATCTAAAACCCAATCTGAATCCCAAATAAAATCTTGGATTTGAATTAGATTAGCTCTAAGCATAAAAAAACTTAAACCCAGCACAATGTTAGATAAAATTATAAAAGAAAATTCACATTAAAAAAAATAAAGTATTATGATTTTCATCAGCTTTTGAACAAATGATACAGGATTAAGGAACATGTACATTCCTTTTAACCAATAAATCACCCTATTTCAATCCATTTAAAATGCCCATCCAAGCATAGCAAGAAAATCTCATAGCATACCTCTTATGCCAAATATAAGAGAACCAATCCACTCTAGCAAAGGTATTATAATAAGAATTATAATACATATTCTTAAAAGAATGATACATCACCTCATCCCATGAAAAATTAGAAATAGCTTGACACTTAATAGAACGAGCCGATATACTTAAACCAATATTGCTGGGAACATAATCAAGAATATTCCAAGAAGAATAACTAATCCACTCTCGAATAGATACATTTAACAAATTATCCAGAATAGCCACATTGAGATCTTGAAGAGCTTTCCCATTTAATCATGGATACCAATATAAAGATAAAGCACTATTAGGCGTGATAATAAATGAAATATTACCCCGAATAGCTCTAGAAATAACACAAATATCTTTCCAAGTCTTATAATCTTTTTGAGAACAAGGATTCCAACAAGAAATATATTTACTTTTAAGAGAGAGCAATAGGATTCATAATACCAAGAACCCTTACCTTTTTTGTCTTACAAACCTCTTTCGAAGCAATCATATAAATTTTCTTAATAGAAGCTTCTCCATAAAAAAGAAAATTAGAATTGGCCTTCTTGATAAACTTAAAACACCTTTTAGGTATAGAAAGACCCCTAATCCAATAAGCAATAATATTGGAAATAGAAAAATTAATAAACTACACTCTTTTTACAAAAGATAAGATTTTTTCTTTCCAACCAGCAAAGAGAGTTGTAATCTTATTAAGAAAATGCTAAAAATCAACCTGAGTAAGCCTTTTACTCGAAATAGGCAACCATAAATATTTCATAATAGTCTGAGATGTAGCAATAATCAAAATCTGGCCAATCACCTTGGAAATAGTACAACCCTTAGAGAAAACGATAGTGCTTTTATCATGATTAACAAATAAACTTGAAGTCCTGGAAAAATATTCCAAAATATCCTTTAACTTTTTCACATTAGAAATAGAGGCTTTATCAAATATAAGAACAACATCCACATAAAGTAAATGAGAGATAGAAATATCTCCAGAATTAATTCCCTCCAAATTATCCACATGAGACTTATCTTCAAAGAGATTATATAAAGAATCCACAATTATACAAAAAATATAAGAAGAAAGAGGACATCTTTTTCGAAGTCCAGAAGAAGAATGAAACAATCTATCAATAGTACCATTAATGATGATAGAAAAGAAAATGTCTTCAATACATCCTTTAATCCATGAAATAAAAATATGAGGGAATCCTTTTTAATCTAACCTTTTCAAAAAAAAAATCTGGAAACAATATCAAAGGCATTATGAATATCCAATTTTGAGCAAAAAAAATTATCTTTTCTTAAACAATTGAACTCGATAATTTAGAAGCAAAGCTAATATTTTCCATTTAACTCCTCTTTTTAATAAAACCATACTGACTTTCATGAATAATAAAAGGCATTACACCGTCTATACGATTAGCCAAAATCTTTACAAAAGTTTTATAAAAGAAATTAC
Source organism: Dendrobium nobile (assembly GCA_022539455.1). Taxonomy (NCBI): domain Eukaryota; kingdom Viridiplantae; phylum Streptophyta; class Magnoliopsida; order Asparagales; family Orchidaceae; genus Dendrobium; species Dendrobium nobile. The sequence continues at coordinate 28,222,581 of CM039723.1, read as the reverse complement.
CTAAAGAAATAGGCCTATAATCTGAAATTTGAAAGCATTTTCATGTTTAGGAATTAGAGGAATTCCAGTAGCTTTACCAGCCCTTGATATATAATTAGTTTCAAATAAATACATAACTGTTTTATAAAAACAAATACCTACTACATCCAAAGTACTCTTAAAAAATTAAAATGTAAAACCATCTGGAATAGGAGTACATGAAGAAGGGCCAGAAAAAACAATATTTTTAATTTCTTCCATGGTAATCGGAGCAATAAGAGATTTTTTTAAAAATTCATGAACTCTCTTACCAATCAGGATATTATAAGTAGATACAAGTTCACGTATTTGAGAATTAAAAAAAAATCTTAAAATGATTAACAAAAGCCTCAGAGATACCTTTGGAATCAGAAATAATACCATCAGATGTATAAATCACATTAATATTATTCTTGTTCTGCTGATGCCAAATTTTAGAATAAAGAAAATATAAATCATCTTCTCCATGAGAAATCCATTTAGATTTAGCTCTTTGAATAATCCAAGAAGACCAAAGAGATCAATTAAAATTCAGCTGCTCATTAACTTCTTTAAGAGCCAAATTAATTTCCTTATCCAAAGGAACACTTGAATTTGATTAAGTAAATCTTCCTTAAGCTTTTGTAATCGAGTAATAGTAGTAGTAACGTTCTTAGAAGAAACCCAATCATGTTTCTTAATCAGACTTTTAAGAAGACGCAATTTATTAAATGGGTCATTAACAAGATTACCCATAGGCTTTTTTCCAAAACATCAATAAGCAAGTTCCAAAATTTAGATTTTTTACACCATAAATTTTTAAACAAAAATCCATTTCTTCCATGCTTCAAACTATTATTACAAACAATGATAGGAGAATGATCAAAACTATACGGATTATCCACATGATAATAAGAATTAGGAAAATCATTCAACCAAGTAAAATTGACCAAAACCCTATTTAATTTGTTATGAATATGATTATTAACTTGCTAGTTGAACCAAGAAAAAAGATGACCAACCAAAGAAAGATCATGCAACCCAATATTAAAAATAAAATTATTAAAATACCACAATTTCGAACAATTGAGGGAATCTCACCACCTTTCTCATTCCCAAGTCTATAATAATTAAAATTCCCTAACAAAAACCAAGGGGACGAAATATTACTAGCTAAGTTAATAATATCTTGTCATAAAGACAAACGGCAATAGCTAAATTAGAAGCATAAACCAAAGTAATAAAAATAGGATGAGAGAAACCAAAATTTAAAGAACTATGAATGAATTGATTAGACATACTAATACAATTAAAAGAAATACACGAAGTATTCCTTTTCAACCAAATCCTGCCAGGAGAAAAAAGTGAAAATTATGACAATTAGCTTCATTTTGAAAAATTATTTGTTTTGAATCAAACTAAGCATCATGAACTTGATCCAAATTAACCTTAGCTTCAAGAATAAAAAATAAATCCACATCAAACTTATTAACAATGTTCTTGCAAGCATTAGCTCTATCCAAGTTTTGAATATCTATAACATTCCAAGAAGTAATATTAGGAAATAACATTAAAACTTACTAGAAGAGGTCATTGCCTTCCTGGAATTTTTGGATCTAGTAGACTTACCATAAGTTAATGAAACATTCATAGAAGATTGCACATTAGCAATATATTTAGAAAAACTTATTTCCTTCTCACAAATATTAAAATTCTCTACATGAGGATTCACCAAATTCTCCTCCAGATTTTGCAGAGCCTGAAACTTATTAGAATTTTCAAACATCACATCATGAATAGTAGCCTTTAAAGAATCAAAACATACTATTAAATCAGCAGAAATCTCCTCTGAAGGTGAATTAAGATTAGGCAAAAATAATAATGTCTAATCCTCCCTCTTTAGCCCTCGCTCTTTACTCTTCCGGTCTATACAATGCAATCGACCAAAAGGAAACAGAAAAATCGCCGACGGAAGCTCTTTATAAAATGAAAGTAACTCTCATCTACATCTCATTTCTCTGCCCTAAATGCACTCCATTTGCTAAATCTTGTAAATTTATCAATTCCTCGACTTTGCAAATCAAAATTTAGGTCAGAAAAAAGTGAAACATGATTTAAATTCTATAGAAATTATTTTATCTCTTGTAATCCATTAATAGCTAGGATTTTTGATAAATGCTACTTAAATCCTATGGTATCAATAAATGAACCTACTCATTAATCCGGCCCAAAAAATTCAAATTTCGGTTGACCCATTTAATAAATGGGTTGGGGTTTGAGTCATCCATTTCAACCTAATTATTAAATAGGTTAAGTTTTGATTGACTCACCTACCCAATTTGACTCGAAAATGACTCATTTTAGATTACTTCTAATGTTTTTTTATTATTAATTTAAATAATTTTAAAGTAAAACTAGTTATCATGTTGGGTTCGTGTAGCTAGCAGATCAGATTTGAATTTAATTTTTTTGACTCATTTACTAAATCGATCGTATTTGAATTGATTGAATTTGGGTCAAATTAATTTAAGATCAGACCCAAACCTGATCCATATTGATACCCCAATGAAATTTGATGATCAAATAGTTCCTTAAAAGTTTTTGAGTTTGAAGCTTACATTTGTTATGTATATGTGAGTTTGATTTAATTGATATAACTATCCCAAAAAAATAGCTTTATAAAAGTTTGGTATATGAATTAAGATTTTTCAAAAAAAAACTCTTAAAATAAGTACATTATGCTATGATATCAGAAAATTGTTGTTCTTTGTAGTCATTCCCATTTGGAACCAACAAAAGCTTTATGCTTGCCACATTAATTAACTAATATGTAACTCGATATATATATATATATATATATATATATATATATATGTTTTAGAGTTAGTGGCAAATTTGAGAGAAGTTTGTGATGACTATAAGCTATTGTGTATAGTTTGTTCAATCATAAATACGTGAGTATCAATATGATATTTCCTTACAGAAGTATTCTTATATGTTCTCTCACAGTACTAAGAGTTTACTGTCTTCCTTTTTGAGGAATTAATGATTTACAAGTTACTTTTTTGTTGTCATAACTTATTGATATACTTTAGCGTTCCAAATACTTGGAACGCTGCAAAACCAGAGGTTGGATATGTACGAGTAATGCTAAAAATATTTCACTGAAATAACAGGAAGAAGTTTTCCAATGCAGTTTGATACGGTCCCAGAAAATGTTTTACTGCTTCTTAAAGTAGTTTTCTAGTAGAAATATTTTAATTTCTCACATAAAATGGCAGCCTTACGATGACCTAGTTAGGAGAGTAGATGTATTAGATTTGGCTTATGTAAGGAAATGTAGAGGTAGGCCTAAGAAGACTTTGTTAGAAAATATTAGAAATAACCTTTCTTTATTAGAATTAAATGAGAATATGACTCTTAATAAGGCACAATGGATAAAAAAGGATTCATGTTGCCCACATAGTGGGATAAAGACTTGATGTTGTTTGTTGTTGTTGTTATTGTGTACTAAAAAGAAGTTGTTTTAAGTAGTAAAAAAGCTATCTAAAATGAAGCCTTAAACATAACTAACCTTGTTGAACTATATGTTAAGGGGTAGTTATTCCATCAATGAGAATATGACTATTTGTTTGTATATATTTTTTCAACCTTAATGGTTCTCCATGGATGCTATTAATGTGATTGATCCTCTTAGGATTGCTATAAAGCTTCCAACATACCAATCATGAATGCCTCCTCATTCGTCTCTAAGACTATAAAAGAGTCGAGCAGAGAAGAAGTTTGTCTAGACACCAATGGTGAGGAGGGTGAAAGAAGAAGGGTGGAAAAGAAAAATGAGATTTATTTTCCAATCTTGTTGATTACTTTCTAACAAAGGCAATAGACATATATGCACCATACATGCATTATTTTACTTTAATATTTTGCCTATCAATTAATTGGCGATGATGAACTACTTACATTTATATTTTATTTCATTATTCCTTCCACCAATCACTCAACGATGATGTCTCATTAGGAAACAAGATATGCAGTGGAATCTCTTTAAATCAAAATCAGTGAGTGGTTTGAATATTACAAAATTAAGAAAATTTCATGTACTAATGATATATTTTTTATTATAAGAACTAAATTAATCAGAAATATGATTAATTTATAATATTATTAAAAATAAACTTTTTCAAACCTAATGAAAGAGCCATTAAGAGACCAAATTTATTTTGTAAAACAAAACAATATAACTATTATAAATAAATACTTTTCTCTACGACAACACATGTACAATATATGTTTTCTCGTCTTCTACTCATTTATATATTTAAGAATAATCATTTCGAGACCTCTTAAAATAATGTCAAATTTTGGCACAAATAGTATCGCTCGATCTCTTAATAAATTGCATGTAATAAAAGATAAATTTAAATTTAAAAATAAATATAAATTTTTAAATAATAAATTTATTGTTTATGACATGAATTTTGGACCCTCTTCTTTTAATGGATAATGCCAGTTGGCCAATTCATTATCCACAAATGAGAAGAAAAATTAATGCACTTGAATATTTGCTACAAATACTTATTCTATTCCACATATTTATATCTCTAACAAAGATTGCATATTTGATTCCAACTCTAATTAATTTTTGTCCGAGTGTGGTAGTGTTGAAAGGTACCGCAGCTCTTTTCCTCCATTGGCCACCACAAAAACAATAATATTATGGCATGGTCTGATCTCCCCATAGATATCCTCCATTGCATCTCATCACACTTGTCCATTAGTCATTTAGTCCGATTATCTGTTGTCTTCACCTCATGGAGTTTTGACTCTTGCCAACTATGCACTCCTTGGATTTCAATTTTGTCCCTCCCCCTGGTTACTCCTTTCCTATGATGTCGAAGAGGCCTCTGATACACTCACCTTCCACGAACTTACAATAGAAAGAGAAGAAGCTGCTGTCAGCTTCCATCGTCGCTTGTCCTCCATTGGTAGCCCCACCTATGGTCGCCGTTGTTTTGGCTCTAAGGATGGATGGCTTGTGACCCTTGACAAAAAAGATCTACGTCCTCATCTCTTCAACCATATCACAAAGGCTGAAATATCGCCCCCTTCCCTTTTCACCTTGATCAACTCACAATATGCCCCTGATGGCTCCATTAGGATTTCTCGCACTGAATTTTTATTTGGCATACTGAGTGATGACTTACGTGATACATATTTTCATAAGTTCATTGTCTCGTCTAATGACTCCTCTGGAACTGTTGTTTTTATCTATGGCATTACTAAAGAGCTTGCTTTGGCAAGGTTAGAAGATCTGACTTGGGTTCTCGGACCACAACTATCTCCTTACAACACATAGGTCAAGTAGTAGTTTGAGGATGTTTGCTATCATGAAGAAAACCAAAGATTTTACGCAATCACAAATTTTTCAATGGTGCTTGATTTTGACCTCAATTGACAAAATGTTGAATTGATCTGCCCGAGTATGCCCAACCCATACCATCACACCAGAAACTTCTATCATATTTACTATATTACCTTTTTATCATGAAATCTTCTAAAAAAAAAAGAGGGTGATTGATACAACTTTTGATAGCTACTATAATTCAACAACGAGGGCTATCTTCATTTCCAAGTTTGTGCCAGCTGTTGTTACTTCTTCTTCTACAATTACTATGGCTTCTTCTTCTTCTTCTTCTTCTTCTTACTCTCAATAGATTCCCATCAACGAGCTGGGGGGGATACTCCTTTTTTGTTGGTTAGAAACAGACATTTTCTTTGCATTATAAGGCTGCTATCGGAATTAAACCAAACTGCATATATTTCGCCGATCATTCGAGCAACATGTTGGCAGGTTATTTTGATTGTGATGTTGGACTTTTTGATCTTTACAATGATCGCATTTATCATATACTTCACCCTTATCCAAAGACAAAGTGTCGTCCATCAATATGGTTTACACCATCATTTTCATAAATTGAATATCTTAATCTTTGTTAAGCATGTAATATGAATATTTTTGAATAATAAGTCCATTTTTAATATTTATTGGATATTTTTTTTGGTAATATTTAATAGTTTTTAAATATAAATATTTACTTTCCTCTTTTAAATTTGTTTTGAAGAAAATATATTAATAATGTTATATCATAGTTGAGTATTTTTATGAAATCTAACTATGGTCCAACCACCATTGCCAAATTGACATCATTTGTTGTCATCAACATCCCTTCACTAATCTCATAATCTCAATTATACCTATAGGAGACAAAACAAATTGTTGCCTAATTTATTATCTAATATTATCCAATTGTGGATAAGAACAAACTTCTGTAATTTCAAATACATGGTGGATTATTTCAATAGAGTCAAGGCCTAAAGTTTTCTTCTCTTTTTGGATTTTTTACATAAAAGTTCTGGCATCTCCAACATTCTTCCCTTTTATATATATGTCATAAATCTTTGTATAAAGCTATTACACTAATCCCTTACTTTTAACATCGCACATATTCAAGCACGCAATAGGTACATATGCTTCGTACATATCCATAGTCATGCATGAATTATTTATTGATACATGGTATGCCAAAATTATCTTTATATTTCAATTGGTAGGGGGGGAGAAGATGATTTTTAGTTTAGAGTGAGAATGGATGTTAAGTGCTTGAGTTAGATTAATTTCTATATAAGGGAATGTCTATCTTCAAGAAGATAGAGAATTTAGAGTGAATATTAATTAATGGGTGAAAAGAGGAAAACATGCAAGATTTTAAACTAGTAAGACCAATTGCTCAGGAAGGAGAAGTCTCTCAATTATATGATTTTCTTTTTTTATTTTGCCATCTCATGATATAATTGAACTAAATTTTAGCATGGCTTTAGTTCATCTCTTTCTAATGAAGTCTAACATAGAACGTTATTATAAGTATCAGGTGGTTCAAGGTGATGTTGATGCATGCATCTTAGACAATCAGTCTTTGCAATGGCAAACAATGTGGGGCAAGTATTATATTTTAAGGAAGCAATATGGTACCAACTGTCACACATAGGAGAATTGACAATCTAACATGTTGGTTGTGATTTAGAGAATTCCATGATAGGTAGCTAATATGAAGACTATGGAATCCTTGGGGTGTTAGGTTCATTATATAAGGCCAAAGAATAACAATGTTTGTTAGCCCAACCATTGGTAAAGGCTTATGATGAATTGTGAATTTTTTATCATTACATTATAGAATCTTGTCATACTCCTACCAAAATTTTGTGACAATTTCACCTTATAAGATATTATGAATCACAAAAATTTTCATTGCATACAAAAAATTTGTATATATATAAAAAATAAAGGAACAATTATGAAAACAAATTTTAACTTCCTTCCTTCAATTATATATATATATATATATATATATATATATATATATATATATATATATATATATATATATATATATATATATATATATATATATATATATATATATATATATATTATTCCACAAATAATTTACAAACAAAAATATTTTTCTTATATGATTAAATAATAAAAAAGCTTACATAAATTTGGCAACTATTATTTTATTGTATACAAATATAACGATTTCCTCATATAAAATTTTCACCTGCAAGATTTAGTTCACAAAAAACAAATAAGAATTTAAGATTGAAATTATGAAACTTCTTATATAAATAATATAAATAGTCTCATCCTAGAGGGAATTAAACTCTATCCACATATATTAAGATTATTTATTTAATATTTTTTTATGTTTCACTACAAAAAAAATGAAAAAACAAGTTTCACATTAAATGTTTTTTTCTCTTTCCAAAATATTTTTCTAATTAAATATTGATCATGTTTTAATCCTAACTTACAATGTTGAAGAAATTGTGTTCAAATAAAATTTGGTCTCATATTAGACTATAGCTTCAATTAATTTGCTAAATCAAAGAAATAAATAATATTTGAAGTTTCTTACTCAAAGAAGGCATATAGAACTCATATGTGTAAATTATTTAGCAATAGGCAATGCTCAAATCATATGCCAAGCTTTCGACTCCAATATGCATTTGGAATTTACATGTTCATCCATGAATATTTATAGCTTAGCAAAAGACATGCATATTGAGATAGAATTACCAATCAATTAAAGGTCAACTAAAACAAATGAATAGTATTTTAATTGTTTATGTATATGCAAATAGATAAACAAGAATTTGGCGATCCTGGGCTCATTGGATTCTTCTCGTCTAGCCGCTCGATTTGACTATAAGCATGTCACGTTTGCAAGTCGTTTGGTAATCAAAATTATGGTTTGAACCTTCCAAATGCGCTTCAGGGCCTTGATTTGGATCTATTTGAGCTCATATTAGTTTAAGTTTGGTGTCTTAAGGTTTGTATTTCCGAGACGTTTAGTTCGACTATAAGTTTGCTGAAATCGGAGTTCATATGATCTCCGGTTTAATTTTTGAAATTTCTAACTTAAATTTGCTTCGAGAAAACAAATCTATGGCACATGAATGGGGAAGATTTCTACTCGGCATGCAAGTTTTTTTTAGATTTAATTAATAAAGAAAGAGGACAGGGACGGTATTGCTATACTTTTCTTCATAACATATCATGAGGATTTCCCAGCCTAGTTATTATTTAAGTGCTAAATGAGCAATTGCCACTTGTCTGCATTCTACGGATTTCTGAGTCTTATCTATTTCCATAGGGCACGTTGATCAGATGAATGGCAGTTATTCTTGAGCCGGCCTTCTCTCAGCTTGCAAATTCAAATCCCTCAAATTCTTGGTTTCTGTTACTTGGAACAGTAAAGAAGGCTAAGTGCTATTATTATAATAAAGTTCTCGATTTCTCCTGCAGAGAAACGAGTGCAATTATTATAATAAAGTAATAGTAAATTATGATAATTATTATTGTTTAATTCTACTACTTTATCATATATATGAATATTATAATCGCAGCAATCAAATAAATGAAGATTAAAGACATTCCCGGAGTTGATACGGTCTCCCAAACCTCGGTCGTCGAGCTTATCCGACCGAGGGATTGAAGACTTGAAGACACTAATGAGATTGATTCGCTCTCTCAATCTTCTCGTCATCGATTTGATCCGGCCGAGTCGAGCCACTCCATACCTCCCGGCGCCGGGGAGGGGATGCTAGAAGGCTATCAAAATTTCCTCAAAATTTTTGGACTTAGTGGATTTTTGGAAAATTTTAATCGATTGATTAAATGCTAATTAATTAATTTCACTTATTAAACAATTATAATTTGCCATTTAAATGAATTAAATAAATTGAGAATGACAAGCTTTAATTAATCAAACACATATAATAATAAAAATTTGACAATTATATATTTTGTTAATTAGAGGATTAATCAGTAAATTAACTAATTTAAATAAACAATCGAACTAAAAGGAAACCGGTTTGGAATTTGATTTAAAGCCATTAAAAAACTGAAACATAATTTAACTAATTATTTGAATTAGCTGCTTTAAGAAGGAAACTTAAATTAAATTAATGCTTAAATAATTAACAGAATTGTGTAATTGAATTAAGTAAAAGAGGTTCAACAAATTAGATAAGTAATTAAAATGCATACATGTAATTAATTTTAAACTAAAACTTAACTAAATAATCTAACTTCAATCAGTTCCAAAACTTAATGAGCTTTCATCTAATTAATCTAAAGTCTCATTAAACAATTAATTTAATATAATTAAAATCAAAATTTAAAACTTTGATTTAAAATTAAATAAATCTCTTATTTAATTTAATTAACTGAGTAACTAATTTAATTTAAAATTTTAAATAATTTTAAAATACAATTGAAACCTTAACTTAAATTTAAAATCAATCAATCTTTAATAAATCAACACATTGATTAAAACTAAAACTTGAATTAACTAATTGAACAACTTTAAAATACATTTTAATTCGAGAATTGGGCATTTAAAATTCAACTTTAAATAAATAAAACCCCATTTAATCAATTTGATTAATGCAATTAAAATTCATATAATTAATTCACCAAATTAATAAATGCAATCAAAATTAAATAAAAAAATGCATAGAAATAATGTTTTCCACTAATCCAACCTGGAAAAAATTACATAGAAGCAAATCAAGCAGCTCTCAAACACAAGTGCTCTTTGAACAACCCAAACACAATAACTCCTTGAGCAACTTAACAAACTCTCGAAACTACACTTAGTAGTAGCCTCAAAACATTTGTTTTTGTGCTCGCTGGACATTATTAACTCTCCAATATGCTATAAGTATCATGTACTTGCAAGCAAGCAAACAAAAATATCATCTCAATATATAAAAATAAAGCTAGTACTAAAACAAAACTAATAATGGTGAAGAAAATAGCTAACACTGTGAGTGAAGAAAACTGATGCAGTAAGAAGGGCTAATGTTGAAACAAATAATGAAAGCTGATGCTGAAAGTAGAACTGCTATGAAGCACTAAAACTAGTGTCGAGGTGGGGAAGTGTGTGAAGCTACACCCATACAAATCTAAGTCCTATAGGTTACTTCTAATAGAAGTAGTAATTACTATGAATAATTATTTCACTAATTATATCTATTAAAGGAAATGATATTCCTAAAATTATACTGACTACTTTCAAAGAAAGTCGTAAGTTTGACTTTCAGGGGTAATATCTAGGAAGCAATCTAACTCTAGACCCCTTAACTGAGCATCTTAGCCTATAAGACTAAGTTGTAAGACTTGCCATCTGGGCTACTTCTAAGTGAAGTAGTAAGACCCGCATGTTACAGAAATTCTAAGTGAACGTCCTTAAATCTAAAACTCAAAACCACCTGGGCATCTTAGTCTATAGGATTAAGTTGTATGACCCGCCATTTGGGATTCTTCTAAATGAAATAGTAAGACCCACACATTAGGAAACTTCTAAATGAACGAATATATACCCAAAAATCAAACCACCTAAGCATTTTAGTCTTTAAAACTAAGTTGTAAGACCTTCCACCTGGGCTACTTCTAAGTGAAGTAGTAAGACATGCGTGTTAGGGAATTTATAAGTGAATGTCTCTACATCCAAAACTATAAACCCCTCTTTGGGCATCTTAGCCTATAAGACTAAGTTATAAGACCCATCATGTGGGCAACTTTTAAGTGAAGCAGTAAGACCAGCGTATTAGGAAACTTCTAAGTGAAGAACCCTAAATAAATTAAAAAAACTCAAACCACGATGGCTCCTCATTTATTGGGCTTGATTGTAAGACCCACTATTCGGGCCACTTAGCTTACAAGGATAGGTCAGAAGACCCGTCATTAGGCAACTTCTAAGGAAGCCATAAGACCGACCTAGTAAAAAAAATTCTTCGGGCTACCACTAATAGAGGTCGTAAGTCCCATTATTATGGCTACTTTCAAATGAAAGTTGTAAGCCTCTATCCATATCTAATAACTCGGGCAACTCCTAATTAGAATCGTATGCCCCAAACTAAACAAATTAATAGGCAACTCCTAATTGGAACCGTAATCCTCAAACTAAACAAATTAACGAGCAACTTCTAAGGAAGCCAGAAGCCCAAACCCAAATTAAATTAAACTAAAATTCACACATCTCCACTTCAATCTACTCGGGATCCCTGAGAGAAGGCAACCCATGATTGCTAATCAGGTTCTCTGGACATTACAATCAATGGTTCTTTAGTTGGTAGACTAAACCCACGATATGCCCGGGATGACGGAACCATGGGATCTTGATCGGGTGTACCTTAATTCCCTCATAACTAAATTTAAATCTCTATTGCACATTCTCACACTCTTTGTATGAAGTTAAATATATTTCATCCTTAATCGATAGTGCTCTTCTAATACGTTGGGATAGGTAATTAACTATCAGGGCTTGCGCTCATATGAAGTAGAACTTAGATCTAAATAAACTCTGACACTACTCTCAGGGGAAATTTGATTAAATTATATTAAACTCAATCTACCTCCAGAAAATTAAAGGGAACCCCTAAGTTCGTAAGGGCGAGGTTCACACTTATTTAAAAGATATTTTTTCGGAGCGATCAAATTGTAAAGTGAGTTAAGAAAAATTTAGTCCAGAAAACTATCTAATTTGAAAAAATAAATCATAATAAAATGGAGAGCAAGAAAAAGATAAGTGAAATAATAAATGAACAAAGACGAGGATTAAACAATTAAGTGAAAATGATGACCTCGACATGATGAGAAGCAAACTCCATTGCCATTTGCAAGATTCCTTCCTCTGTAATCTTTCCATTGATTCCTTGATTCTTGTTCAGGTGGAATGAATTACAAGCCCAAATTAATCGATTTCTTTGAAAGATATTGTTGCTGTGATCCACACGCAATCGATTGCCCGCGTTCAAGATCTTCATCTTCGCAATCCATTAGTGCTGCCATCGAACCTCATCTTCTCCAGCAATAGTAGCTCCAAGAAGAATCTCTCGCCCTCTCTTTGTCAGCATCCTTACTGGAAGCGCACTTGAATCACTCTTTCATGTTCTAATTTTCTCTGCGAATATGCACAGTTGGTGGAAAAGAGAGAAGAGGGAGGAAAGACGGACTCAACCAAAAACTCCCGCAAAGCCATCTGCTATAATATAACAGTGAAGAGTTGTTTTAACTTCTCACGGCTGAAAATTAGCCATTATGGATGTCTCAAATTCTAAGAAAACCTAATAACCAGTCGTACATTTCTATTCATTGGGATCGCCAGCCCAATTGGAATAAGAATCAGAATAAGTAGATAAACTAAGAGCAATAACACTAATAGGTAAGAAAAAGGAAATAGTATCTTTGATGTATCGGAGAAGCCGCTTGAGAAGTTTGAAATCATCTTCTTGAGGTTAATGCATATGTTGACACAGTTTATTAATTATGTAAGCAATGTGAGGTCTTGTGAGTATTAGATATTAAATAGCACGTACATGTAGGGATGTCAATTTAGGGTTATGAGTCGAGTTCGAGTTAAAACCAAAATTGACCCGACACTATTTGGGTTTGGGTCGACCCAACCTATTTTTGCAAACGGGTCAATTTTCTGGACCCAAACCCAATCCTCTTCAGGTTCGGGTCAACCCGAATCGACCTGCGGACACGGCCGATGCCAAACTGACGAGGGATACAAGGAGAGCACTATGGTGCGAGTGTGAGACGCATGATGCGCGCGAGTGAGGGCTGAGCGCGCGTAACTGTGCCAGTTAGGGGTGCAACCGAGTCAAACTGGCTCGCGAGACGGCTCGAGCTAAACTCAAAATCCATTTCCACGGAGCTCGCGAGGGGGAAATTGGAAATCCTAAATGACGATGATGGACGCAGTTACACTCGGGACTACGAATAACCAGCTCAAGTCCTCGGGAAAATGGATCTCACCGACAGTAATGCGCGGACGCGGATCTTGGAGGTGAAAGCAGATGCGGATAGTTGAGACAGAAGAGAAATTGACAACAGATGATGACAAACCCGACCTCGACTGGGAATGCGACGACGGAGGATGAGAGACCTGACCTCAACAGCAAACGAGACGATGGACGACGATGGACCCGAGCTCGACTGGGAACGCGATGTTGGACAATGACGGACGATGACAGACCCGACCTTGACAGTGAACGTGATAACATTGAATGCGACTTTGACATCAAACGCGACAACAGACGTCTGCATGGCAGCGGCCGCAAGTACGCAATGATATTTTGAGCTTGAATTGAACTCAACGAGCCGCTCAATAACAAAATGAGTCAAGCTCGAGCTCGAATTTTGAGCTCGACTCGAGTCCGAACTCGAGATCGAGCTCGGCATCTGATAGTCAAGCTCGACTCGAACAACCCCTTGCTCAAGCTCGACTCGACTAGTTTGCACCACTAGCACGAGTGAGGGATGTTGGGCGTGCGTGAGTTCGCGATGTGGGGCTCGCTCGAGGATTTTGAAACTAATGCCACGCGACCCGATGTAGGACACGGAACTGACGCCAGGGCAGTAGGGCGCAACACTGGCCTCAGAACGCGACGTGATGCGACGTGGTCGAGGCAGGTGGTCGCGGGCAGCCGGATTTATGTGTTATTTTGGGTCATTCCCGGGTTTTCAGGTCAACCCAAACCCGACCCGATTTTACAAACAGGTCATTTTTCTGGACCCAAACCTGGCCCGCTTCAGGTTCGGGTCGGATCCAATATTGACAGGTCTACGTACATGTTACTTAAATAGTTCAATCTGAGCAGGTAGTAGAGGTTGGGAGGAGCTTAAGACTGATTTGGAAGAAATTGGTGTGGAGATTGGCTTACAATTAGTCATGCCAGCTTTGTGTAGTAAATCAACGAGATATTTGGATTTGGATAGATGGAGACCGGTTGAAAAAAGTAATAATTTCATTCCCATAAAGTAAGAAATTCTACCTACATTCTTGATTGTTGAATCATCATTACAAGTGAGTAGAATATAATCTACATAAACCATAATATAAAGAATTATGGAATCCTTGTGTTAAATCAACAAGGATGGGTCGGTTGTACTATGAATGAATCCATATTGAAGAAGATGTGTAGAAAAAGTCTTAAACCATTGTCTCGATGATTGTTTGAAACCATATATAGACTTTTGTAATAAGCAAACATAGTATGGGTGTAAGAAATCCTTGAATCTAGACAATGTCATTAATATTTCCATGTATAAAGGCATTTGAGACATCAAGTTGAAGCATCTGCCATTTAAAAGTACAAGCAATAATAAGTAGGATGCTTATAGTTCAAAGTTTAGCCACTGGACTAAAGGTGTGAAGGTAATCTAGACTATACTGTTGATTGCAACCTTGTGCAACTAAACGAGCCTTATATCGTGCAACAGTGCCATCTGAATTAAGTTTAGTTTTAAAGACATTTTGATTTGGAGAAGGTGGAATTAATTTCCAAGTGCCTTATTGTTGAAGGGCATCAAACTCAGTGGACACTGCTTGTCGCCAAACTAAGTGTTTGAGTGTCCCATTATAGCATGTCGAATCATAAGAAACAATGGTAGAGTTCATACTTATAATATGCTTAGATTTAAGTGTGCCAGCCTGAAGCCTTGTAACCATGGGTTTAAGGGATTGAGGTAGAGGTGGTGGAGTTGATACAAGTGGTGGTGGAGAAGAAGAAGTGGACTGAGGCGAAGTAGTGAGAGGAGAAATAGGGTTTGTTGGGATATTGGTAATATCTTGTGGAGGAGGTGTAGTGTTGGTTTGAATGGGTAAGTCGGGTGAGGGTGAAGTTTATGACTGGGTGAAAATTGGAACAAATAATAACAGGGGCATTTAGTGGGTAGGAGATGTTGGAGGAGATATGGGAGAATGTTATGAAAAGGGAAAGACATCTTCTAGAAATTTGACATGATGAGAAGTAAAAATTTTACCATACTCAATGCGATAACATTGGTATCCTTTGGTAGTAGAGATGTAACCAATGAAAACTCACTACAAATATTTTGAATGAAATTTGGATTGAGAGATGGAAGGAAGAAAGGGGTAACAAAGACAACCAAATGTCTTGACAAATGAATAATCATGATCTTTATTGCTGGTCATGACCTTCTGATTTCCTTTCTATTGTTTGGCACTGAACACTTGATTGGAATCCATAGCGAGATGAGATGAAGTGTCGGTGTCAAGAATCCATTTTGAAGTCGATGAAGCAAAATCAATAGCATACACCGAAACAGGTGGTTGATATGACAAATTGCCATGATGCCCACATTTAAAGGCAAAGTGACCAATCTTGCCACAAATTTGGCATTCCAAAGAAGAAACTAAAGCAAAAGAAGCTCGACTAAATTTGTTTCGTCCACAACGAGAAGAAAAATGACCACAAAAGCCATGTCTACGAGCTCTGTCGCATTGATTTGCAAAGTCCTGGATGGGTTCGGAGGAGACAAATAGTTCACAAACAGATTCAGCTACTAAGTTAAGCTCCTCACTTCAAAGAAGTGGATAGAAATCATCTAGACTGATTGGACTCAAATTTGTTCTAATGAGAGTTTTAAATGCCGAACAAGTGCTCGGCAGGCCGTTCAGCATCATCAGAGACCATCCTTTGCCCAACGGCCTGATATTATTTATGTCTTCCTTTGTTATGTTTGTTTCCTGATACTGTTTGTTTTTGTATTTCTTTCTTTCCATGGACAGCACATCTTAATCCTCTACCTCCTCTCAATCTGCATTGCTTGTCAAAGTGGCTGATATTCCGATTCCATCTTACCTGAAATTTTTTATGACTAATGTGAAATATGTACTCAATATTTAACTTTGATACCATGAAGAACTACTTTAACTTCTCCAGCTTCAACGCATAGTGGTGTACCTGAAACAAACAGAAACCAGACACAGGTGAAAAACAGAGAAAGGAGAAGAATCAATGCATGAAGCTTTTCTCATTTCATTCTTCGTCTTATTGTTTTTCCCTTACAGCGTACATAAAGCAGTATTTAAAAATAACCTTATGTGGTGTAGATTAGGTGGTTAGAGATGAACGGTCCTGTGAAAATATCATGTAACAACTTTATATGTGCACTTCACAACAATCTGAGTTGAGAGAGAAAGTAGAGAGAGAGACTCTGAGGTTTCAAAATTCTGTTATTTTGAAAACTCTATTTTCATGGCTTCATCGTCGGCTCAATGATGACGAACAGTCGTCGGCCACCAGCGACCGTCGGCGGTATGGAGGATCGACGTTCGACTGGACGTGCAATCTTCGGAGGAGCTCATGATGTTTCATCGTCACCACCTGCATTTGGAGATGATAGATCGTTGGTTTTTCCTGGGATAAAAACTGCTTCGATGGGGAACAAACCATTAATCATTAATGAAGGAGGTCAAATGAAGAAGAAACAAGTTCTGGAAGTTCCTGGTAAGAGGAAAGGTAAAATCATAGAAGAAACTTTGGAGAAGACAGGATGGCCAGCAAAGGTATTTAATGAGAAGAATAACTCTATGGTGTCTAGCGTCATATCCGAGAACAATCTCATGGAAGATGGTTTGTTGAATGAAGACAATGGTAACTTTAATTCTCTGTTGAAGGAATCCACGGAAGTTAATGAATTGGTTCACTCTGGTATGAAGGAAGGTAAAACAAATGATGATAGTAAGAAGAAATCATATTTGGAAGAAGTCCGACTATGTACTGCTAGAGAACTTGCAAACTGTCATGAGGTGATTAAAGAAATGCCCAAATGGCCTAATTCTGGTTCTTATCAGAACGTATGGTCTAAAAGTAAAAAAACATAAAAGTCATAGAATTGGACTTTGGTAGTTGTATAGCTAAAGACGGTAAAACTGTGAAACTTCATGTGGAGAAAGCTGCTGAGAATTCCAAAAAGTTGAACAAATCCCTGGTAGTTAAAATTTTTGGAGGAGATGCCCCTCTCTCTTCAATTAGCTATGAATTGAGGAGACAATGGGAACAATTTGGCAAATTTCATCTTACTGTTTTGGGAAAAGGATGGATCTTATGCTCCTTTTTTGAAGAAGAGCACATGGAAGCAGTACTCACCAATGGGCCTTGGTTTGTGAATGGCAACATAGTTGGGATGGATAGATGGTCTCAAAGGTTTGATCCTAATTCTCTTAAAGGACTCTCAGCTCTTATATGGATTAGATTACCGAATTTACCACTATTTTGTTGGGATGAAGTAAATATATGTCGTATAGCTTCCATGGTGGGAAAGCCTTACCTTATAGATGGTAATATGTTCCAATGGTCAAGAAGGGAATTCAGACGTGTTTGTGTCCGTATTGATCTAGATGCTAAACTTCCTACATGAGTTTGGGTTGAGGGAGAAGAAAACAGATTTTTTCAGAAAATTGAGTATGAAAGGCTTCCCAATCTTTGCTTTGATTGTGGGAAGATAGGCTATATCAAAGAAATCTGTCCAAACAGTATCTCCATGAATAAAGAGACAGCAAATCAACCTGGAAAATATTTTCCTAAAAGCAATGTAGAGAAGAATGCGGAGGCTGGAGAAACATCTGTTGAGAATGAAGAATATGGTCCTTGGATGTTAGTGAACCATGGGAGGAAATATGTTAAGAAAAACTGGAATAATAATAAATCTACAACTACTATTGATAAGAGGAGTAAAATAGTTCTATCAAAGCAATATGTTGCCATTGGGAATAAAGCACCTGAAGAAAAAACTAGAGCCAAGCAGGGAATGTATGATCAAGATGGTTTTGAAACAATTGCTAAAGGAGGAGTTTCTAAAGAAACATCTGGAACTTTGGTTGAACAAAACAAGTTTCAAGCACTAGCAGACTTGGAAGAAGGAGAAATACATCAAACTATTTCAGATATTGACCTGAATGGAGGTAAAACTGCAACAGAAGTTATCAAAGAATTAGAGAAGGATGCCATCAATATTGAACCGGAAGGAATTTCTTCTGAGTCAACAGAAAAATATGTTGCTGAAAACAATGTGAATGTGGAATCTGCTGTCCACAGCAAGAAGAAACGATCCAAGCAGCTAAAGGAATTGGGACCAATCAACTCTTCTACTAGAAGCCGGAGATTGGAGCAGGAAGGGAAAGGTACAATGGGGAGCAATCCTCACAATCTTTTTTAATGTATTCAATTGCATTTTGGAATTGTAGGGGAGCAAGGAAGCGGAATGCTTCCTTATATTTGAATGAGTTTGTAAAGAACAATGGAGTTTGTTTTATTGGTTTAGTTGAAACTAAACTAACTAAAATTAATAGAAGTATAGTTGATGGAATGATTGGGAGCAATTGGGACAATTTTTATGTCCCGTCCACTGGGCTTTTTGGTGGAATTATACTACTATGGAATTTTGATACAACTTTGTTTACGGTGGAAGACTCATCCTCACAGATGGTGATCGGAGATTTGAAAGTTACTAATAATGAGAAGTGGAAGGTAGCTACGATCTATGGGAGTACGGAAGTGCAAAAGAGAAGGGAATTGTGGAATATGCTAGATAAGTATTCCAATAGTGATCTCCCAATGGCCATTGGTGGAGATTTCAATTGCTTATTGAGAAAGGAAGACAAATTGGGAGGAAGAAGATTCATCTATTCTCAAGGATCAAGGGAAATGGAGGAATGCTTTCTCAATAATGATTTACATGAAATTGGGTACGTTGGTCCTAAATTCACTTGGTGCAATAATAAAGTTGGAAGTGCTAGGATCCTTGAAAGATTGGATAGGTGTTTTGTTAACACTATTGCATTAGTTCTCCAATTCAATTGATAGAAAGGCACTTGGCTAGAATAGCCTCGGACCATTGTCCAATCCTATTACAATTCAAAAACTTCAATACTAATACTAGAAAGTTGATCAAATATGAAAATTGTTGGGCTTTTTATCAAGCTTCATATGGGATAGTAAGGAAGGAATGGGACAAGAATTATCAAGGTAGCTTCTCTCAAGTTCTCAACAAAAAATTTAAAAGGTCTCTAAAATCACTCTTCTTTTGGAGCAAGGAAAAACACAAAGAGTTGAATAGTTTGAAAGATGTCCTCATCCAGGAAATCACGGATATGCAAGGAAAAGAGACTTCTTTAGGGATTCTATCGGAGCAAGAACAATGGAACCTCAAAGCTAAAGTAATGGAACTTAATGCTACTATGGCAAGGCTTAATATGTGGTGGAAGCAAAGGGCCAAAGTCAAATGGTTAAGTGAAGGGGATTGAAATTCTAAGTTCTTCCATTCTTATGCAAGTGCAAGAAGGAATGCTAACAAAATTATCAAGGTCAAAGATGAAGATGGAATGATAGTAGAAGATCAAAGCCAAATGGAGGATGCCTTTATATGGTTCTTTCAAAAGAAGTGGGAAGCTAGAAGAAGCAACTTGGAAGGTTGGCCAACAAACTATAACTCTTTGAATTCTTGTGAAAGAAACTTTCTCGAAGTTGATTTATCCATGAATGAAGTAGAAAAAGTTGTACAGCAGCTAGAAGGAAATACTTCACCGGGCAATGATGGAATCTCTCATTCTTTCATAAAAGTTTATTGGGAAATAATTAAAGATGATTTTTGGAAAGCTATTAACTTCTTTTTTAGCTATGGAGAGCTTGATAAGGCTTGGAAAGAAACACTTATTGTTTTAATTCCAAAGGTTGCTAATCCCATCCTTCCTTCTAACTATAGACCTGTAAGTCTATGCAACACGGTTTACAAAGTGGTGGCAAGGTTAATTTTTATTAGAGTAAACTTGGTCATTCCCAAACTCATTACTATGGAGCAAGTAGCATTCATCAAGGGGAGATCTCTATCCGATCATATCTTAGTGGCACAAGAAGCTTTTCATAAGCTTCGGGTTTCTAAAGCTTCCAAAGGCCTTGTCTCATTCAAAGTTAATATGGAGCAAGCTTATGATTCCATGGCTTGGTCTTCTCTAAAGAATGTATTGGAGTACTTCAACTTTCCTCTCAGAATTTCTAAATTAATCTTGGAGTGTGTAGAAGATTTCAAATTCTCTATCATCATTAATGGCAATTACACAAATTGGATTTTTGCTAGAAGCGGTTTTCGGCAAGGATGTCCATTATCCCCCATCCTTTTTATTCTATGCTCACAACTTCTATCCAATGCTTTTCATCAAAGCTCATGTGGTATCAAGGAAAATTCGAAAGGTTCTAGAATTTCTCATTTGTTATATGCTGATGATTTGGTCATGTTTTCTAAAGCTAATAGGAAAGAAGTGTTGGAAGTGAAGCAAATCCTTCACAATTTTTGTGAATGGACAGGACAAAAAATTAATTACGAAAAATTCATGTGTTTATTTGGGAAACATGTGAAGAGAAGATATAGAAGAAGGATCTC
This sequence comes from Dendrobium nobile, assembly GCA_022539455.1. Lineage (NCBI taxonomy): Eukaryota > Viridiplantae > Streptophyta > Magnoliopsida > Asparagales > Orchidaceae > Dendrobium > Dendrobium nobile. The sequence goes on along the minus strand of CM039723.1, from coordinate 28,201,760 downwards.
TACTATCATGGGATTTAAACAAGTGAAGGAGTTCAATTATCTCAGGTTGAAGATGGCTTTAAGAAGAATTAGAAGGGATAATTTCCAATTTATCATTGACAATGCCATGAGGAAACTTAATCAATGGCGGAGCAAAAGCTTATCTCTTCCTGGGAAGATTATTTTGGTAAAATCTATTTTATTAGCTCTTCCTTCTTATCATGCTACTCATTCTTTAATGCCCAAAATGCTGCTGGAAGAACTTGATAGAATCTGTAAAAATTTTACCTGGAATAAAAATAATGGTAAAATGGGATTGCATTATGTAAGCTGGCCGGATTTGTGCAAACCATTAGAAATTGGGGGATGTGGTTTACATTCTAACACATCCAAAACTCCTGCTTTGAGAGCTAGATTAGCTTGGAGATTTATAAATAATAAGCAATCCTTGTTACACATGGTCATGGCTTCAAAATATGGTGAAAGATTGGATAGAGGAAATTCCAACGGCTGTTTGTCTACAGCATTTAAATTGTTGAAAGAAAGATTAAAAATGCTCAAGCCAATTGTAAGATGGAGGATAGCTAATGGAGATTCAGTTGATGCTTTTGAAGATACATGGATAATGGACAAATGTATAAACAAATGGCCTACATTTGTTGTACCTTATGAAGGAAACTCTGTTCGGGTAAAAGACTTCATACAGAATGCTCAGAGGAATGATCAAGAATTAAATAAACACTTTGGCAAAGAGCTTATCAATTTGATCAAACAAATTGAAATAAATCAGGGAAGCATTAAAGACTACATGGAATTGACAAAACAAAGTTCTGGTATGACAATACCAGGATTAATCAGTAAAGCTGCAGATTTACAGTTGGAGGATGACTTAAAATGGAAATGGATAAAAAATGCAAAGCTGAATGCTCGGGTGGAGTTTTTCCGGTGGATATTGAAAAAAAATGCCATTCCATCTCTCCAATTTGTTTGCTACAGAAGATTAATCAAGAACTCAAATTGTCCAAGAGGTTGTGATGCAAGAGAAGATGTAGAACACATAATTTGTAGCTACAGCAAATTGAGGTAGATAATCCAGATTTTAAACAATTGGGGATTCTATATTCCAACGTTTGAGATAAAGGAGCATTGTACTAATTGGATTGAATCCAATATTATGAAGAAAGGGATGATGATAAGATTATATTGCAACACAGTGTTTCTACCTTGGAAAAGTAGAAACAGGTTGATTCATGATGGTGTTGAAGACAATTCAAGTTACTTAGCATCTAATGCTATTTGCCAAACTATGGTTTCTCTTAACTTTAGTCAAACCAATTTGGGCTTTTGGGATGTTAATCAGTCGTTAAGACTGTCTAAAGCTTGGCATCCTCCTCCACCCAATTGGCTAAAGGTTAATGTTGATGCTTCACTTCTCTCTTCCAACAAAGCTGGAGTTGCTGGGGTCTTCCGAGATAGCTATGGAAGATTCTTGTTCGCTTATGGAAAATTTCTTTGACATTGGGATATAGCTCAATTGGAGATGCTTGCCATTCATTCTCTAAAAGAGGAAATAAAGGATTGGATGTTCAAATACAAGGGAATAATCATAGAGGGTGACAATTCAAATATCATTTCCTATTTCAAAAATGCTTGAAAAACAGGGAGGTTTAAGGATGATGGTATAGAATTTCTTTCAAGATTCAACTTTGTCTTTTTTAATTATATTAGTAGAGATTGCAATAAGTTAGCTAATCTTTGTGCTAACTATGCTCTTTTTAGTAGCTTTGAGTGGGTGGATTGTTTAGAGATTAAGATTCCTCCTTCATTCTTTAAAATTTTGAAGGAGGAATCATGCTTGTAGTTGCTTTCCTTTTTAATATTAATTCATAAGCTCCGGCTTCTTTTCAAAAAAAAAACAACTTTATATGTTGGCTTGCTTATCAAACAGAACTTGTTACATAGTGAGAAGATTATTATGACGTGGATCTATAGATATGAAATTTGTTAGGAATTTGTTATAGAGTGAGAAAATAGTTATGGTGAGAAAATATTTTCTTGATTTTAAATTTAAAATTAGAAAAATTTATTTATTTAGTTTTGATTTATTATTATTTAATATTCCTTATATGTTCATTCCTTTTATTTAAATTCTTTTTTTTTATTTTGTTCCCTTTTTTACTAATTTTTTACATTATTCTTTTAATCTAAAATTTGTATTGTTATTTAATGTTCTTATTTCATATATTTTTATTTTTATTTTCCTTTTTATTATTTTGGAGTTTATTCTTTCAAAAATTCTTATATTTAATATTTTGATATTATGGATTTTTAATTATGCTTATATTTTAAATATTTTAAATGGAGATTTCCTTATATGTTTTGTGATTTTAATTTTTTTATTTTTAAGTTTGTTAAACTCTTTAAAGTGTTATATTCTTGAAGAACGTCAAACAATATCTTCTTCGAGCATAAACATGCTCAAACGAATAGTTTAGACCATTCAAACACAATGGTTTAATTTGTTACGAAATACAAGGCACCCACAAAAAAATTGTGTGAAATGATCGTACGCATGAAGGCTTCAGATGTAAAAATTCATGTAAATTTTTTTTTTTATAAAATATCATTGATCTCACAACATATATCTCCAAACATAGTAATGAAAAACATCTAACCAAAAGAATCAAATTATGAGACCAACGGTGAATTGGGGAGATAGTGACTCGACCTATCGTCGCACACTATAACGCTAAAAATGCAAGATATGGACTTGATTAAATGCTATCCAAGTTAATAACAAAAAAGCCCGAGGAATGAACGAACCTACAAAACATGCAGGAAGATAAAGAAAATGATCGACACCAAAAAAGGTGGTCAACATTTTTTTTCATTCACTTTGAGTTGGAAAGAATGGATCTTTCATCTGGGTCTGGATTGAATGTCTAATTTGCATCGGGTATTTGATGAGATCATTAAGAAATCCTATATTTTTCAAACTCAAATGATAAAGCCAAAGTAACAATAATCTTGTTCCTCATTGTCATTCCCAGCTGGAACCAACAAAAACTCTATGTTAGCAACATTAATAAATTAAATTTGTAACCCCATGAATATAAGTTATGGATTTAGGCTTCGTTTGGAACAATTTTTTAGTGCTTTTTTATAAAACATCTTTCTAGTACAAAAATTTCTTAAACTAAAAAATTTTGTACAAAAAAGCTATATATTTCAGAAAGCAGTAAGAAAGTCATCCCAAATGAAACCTTAATAAGCTTATATCAGGTATCAATATGGCATTCACCCGTTGATAACTTGGACTTTTTCACAAAAAGAAGAGCAAGGACGCCGACATGAGACTCCAAACTTACTGTTTAGGATGTGTGTGATCGAAGCACTTATAACCTTTGAGTGAGAGAATAGATAATCATTTTAATGTAGTTTGATTCAACAAAGCCTACATTAATAGTAGGATAGTTAACTTCTTGGCAACTAAAAAAAAATAAAAACATTTACGATTAACACATGAAAAACACTTACACCACATAAGTATATCATTACATTTGTTATGGCCAAAGAAAAGCTTCATAAACTTTAGCAGACACCTTATTTCAAAGTGATACAATAATTTGGTGGTGAATAAGACTGATTTCAACCAATAAGGATACAATACAATTTAAAATGTATTGTTACTATCCAGCCTAGAGACTCAAATTAATGAGGAAAGGCGAGGTGATCAAACAGATATTTAAATTTTTTTTTGCAAATATTATTAATATATAACAAACTACATCCAACATATCGAAAGAGCCACTAAGACATCAAATTCGTTTTCTTGAAAACAAATACTATAACTAGTTTAAATAAAACATGTCTCTATAATATCATATCTACAATATACGTTTACTTATCTTTCACTCATTTAAATGTTTTTAGATGATACATATATATAGTTGTTCAATAATATGAGTGAATTATAATACAACTCAATCAGCGCGTTATATTTCTAAATTACATTAATATGATGAGGTTTTTGAATAATATTCATGATTACTTTTAATCTAGAAAAAAATAATTTTATTTAAAGATTATTTTGTAAATGATCTTAATTCATATGTTATAAATAAGCAACACTCATATCGTGTGTTATCCATTTTCTACAACTAATAAAACTATCATTAAACATATTTTCTAAGCAATACCAATTAATATATTTTATTTTCAAAACCCTTTTTCAATTTACATACATGCACAGGTATATTGCATCTCATCCAATATCATAAGAGGGTGTACTCTATTAGTCAGCATGAACATAATATATATATATATATATATATATATATATATATATATATATATATATATATATATATATATATATATATATATATATATATATATATATATATATATATATATAAGACATGAGAAAAATTTCGCATTCTCTCTCCTGAACCCTAGCGCCGCTCGGGCGATTTAGGGTTTCCCCGTCTACTTCGTTTCTCCGGCCATCTCCTCCTGGTTTTCATGTGGTTTTTGTGTGATTCTCTCACTAGTGATGTTTGGCTGGTGAGTTCTTTGGCTCTTAGCCCTTTCTGGGCTACGGGGTGATGGCGGGGACCTCCTCCTCGACCCCTTGGGGGAATGTCAACCTCCAAGACACAAGATCCAAACAAAGGTTTCTTCAATCTAGACCAGAATGTTCCATCGCCGACTAAATCTTGTTCTTTTAAGGATGTCATTGCGGGGACACCTTCAGGTGATACCCTTCCTTCACTTACTCAATCTACCTTTAACGGCGTACCTGCGGTTCTTATTTCCGATTAAGAAGTGTTAAAGCTTGCATCTCCCTTTCGTTTTACGTTAGTTGGTAAATTTGGTCTCCGTAGACCCAATCTTAATGTGATTCTCAATTTTTTTGGTAATCTTAAGTTAACGGGATTTTACTCTGTGGGTTTGTTAGATTCAAAGCATGTTGTCATTCAATTATCCAATGATTTGGACTACAGTCGCATGTTTGCTCGTCGATCCTACTTTATTCTAAAACTGTCAAATGCACATTTTAAAATGGACTCCCTTTTTTGATGTTAAGGAAGAGTCCCCGTTCGTACCCATATGGATTTCTTTTCCGAATTTAAGGCTTCATTTCTTGAACACCAAAGTTTTATTTGCTCTCGGTTCGATTTTCGATCGTCCTCTCCAAACAGATCAAGCAACCGCTTCAAGAACTCGGCCGTCGGTGGCTAGGGTTCTTGTGGACGTTGATATTACAAAAAAATATGCTAAAGAGGTTTGGGTTGGATCTAAAACTTTTGGTTATTTACAAAAGGTCGAATTTGAAAAGGTGCCTGAGTTCTGTACTCATTGCAAATCCCACGGGCATGCTTTGGTTGACTGTTTAAATTGAATCCAGAACTCAAAAAAACTACCAACAACTCCATTGGCAAGGGAAACTTCACGGATACTGATAACATACAGAAGGATTCTATTGACCCTATCTGGCTGGACGTTCTCCCTTCCAGTGTTGAGAAGGTTGGTAGATTTCCCACTATTGATAATTCCAGTGGAGAGAAGGTGGATGGTTTAAACAATTTGGAGAATGGTGCGGAAATTGATAATGCTATTGTAGCTATCCCGAATTTAGATTTAGTGAATGAAGATCTTATTGAAGAATCTAAAAAAAGTCCTAAAATTTTTATTTCCGTTGACTCTATGTTTGAAAAGGAGGTTACTAGGGGTGAATCCCTTGCTAAGACTATTTAGGATAAAGGAAAGGGAGGTATGGAGGATCGTGAAGAAGGGGAGTATATACCAAATTCTAAATCTGTTTTTGCTCTTGATAAGAGGAAGGATTTGGGTTATGGGGGTAGCAGTAATAGTGGTTCTTCATCCGATGGTTATGAGCTTATTACTAAAAACAATGAAGAGGAAGGATCTCCTCAAATGGAAAAGAATGAAAAGAAACATGGGAAGAATCAAATGCCTGAAACACCTAGATCTACTAGGGCTCAAACTAATCAAAAAAATTCTAATGTTTAAAGCCCTTATCTGGAATGTGAGGGGGATTGGGGGGAAGGGTTCCAAAACTCGTGTTAAGAATTTGTGCCGTATCCACATCATTAATTTTTTGGTGCTTCTTGAACCTTCTGTTTCTTCTGACAAGATGGCTTCTGTTACTACTCGGTTGGGTTTTAATTCTAGTTTTGCTAACTGTTCAAACAAAATTTGGATCATGTGGAAAAATGTTTTTAATGTTACGGTTATTTCTGACTTTGATCAAGTGGTTCATACTAGCATTTCTTATGATAAGTTTATTTTCAATGCTTCATTTGTTTATGCTTTATGTACTAGAGTTGGTAGAATTCCTATTTGGGATTGTTTAGCTGATTTTGCTATTACTGCTAATGGCCCATGGTGTGTGGGAGGTGATTTCAATATCATCTCTAATGCTAGTGAGAGGATTAGGCGTAATCCTCCTAATGTGAATGCTATAGATGATTTTAATAAAATGATTTCTAACTGTAATTTAATGGATATTGGTTTTTCTGGTAGTGCTTTTACTTGGTATAGATCCTCCATGTGGCAAAGACTGGATAGAATTCTTTTTAACAATGATTGGGTAAACAATTATCATATGACTCATGTTCAACACTTGAGTAGAACATTATCTGATCATGCTCTGATTCTTATGCAAATTTCTGAGAACAATATGAAACCCTCTTTGGCTTTTAGATTTCAAAATATGTGAATTACTGATGCGAATTTTTTAAACGTGGTTGCTAATAATTGGAATGCTACTATTTTTCTTGACAACAATATTGGTGGTAAGAATAGGCTCTGGGCCAAGTTAAGTAGACTTAAACAAACTCTTAGATATTGGAACAAGCATGTTTTTAAAAATATTTTTGAAAATATAAAAGAAGTTGAAGGTAAGGTTTTAGATATGGAAAATTTATTGCTTGATAATCATTCTGATGATAATATTTCTAATCTTGACAATGCCAAGCTTCATCTTTTTCATTTACAAAATCAGGAGGAAACTTTTTGGAAACAAAAAACTTCTTTTGTTTGGGCTACTGAAGGGGATAGGAACACCTCTTTTTTTCATGCTTTGGTTAACAAGAATAGACTGAGGAATCATATTCATAAAATTGTTGATCCTCAAGGCATGGTCTATGACTCGAATCAGTTGGTTGTTAACTCAGGTGTTGATTATTTTAAAGGTGTTTTCAATTCTTCTAAGTTAAATTTTCCTATTGACAATGCTAGTATTATTCCTATGTTGGTTGATGAGACTGATAATGTAATGCTTATTCACCCTCCTATAGAGGCCGAAATTTGGAATGTTATTAAAGACATGAATGGGGACTCTATCGCTGGTCCTGATGGTTTTACTATGATTTTTTTGTTAAAACTTGGGATATTATCAAAATTGATATTATTGATACTGTGCATGATTTTTTTAAAGCTAACCCCTATCCTAAGTTCTTTTCGTCCACTAATATTGTGCTTATTCCGAAAAAAGATAATTCTAGGTTCTGGAATAATTTTAGACCTATTAGTTTGTGTACTTTATTTAACAAAATAGTGGCTAAAATTATTGCTTCTAGACTTTCATCTATCTTGCCGAAAGTTATTTCTTTAAATCAAATTGGTTTTGTTAAAGGTTTTAGTATTTTTGACAATATTCATTTGGCTCAAGAGATGGTTCATGATCTGAATACTAAAGTTACTGGTGGTAACATCATTTTCAAACTTGACATCACTAAAGCTTATGATAATTTGAAGTGGAATTTTCTTTACAAAGTTTTACACTTGATGGGGTTTAATGACTATTTTCTGATGCTTATCAAGAATAATATTGAAAATTGCATTTTTTCTATTATCATCAATGGGAATACTCACAATTTTTTCCCTTCCAAGAATGGGTTGAGGCAAGGTGATTTTCTATCCCCTTCTCTTTTTATTTTAGCTATGGAATATATGTCTAAAGGGATCGAGAATCTTTATAGAAGGCATCTGATGCTTAATTTTCATACTATGGGTGGTCCTCTTATTAATCACCTTAGTTTTGCTGACGACTTTATTATTTTTTCTAATGCTTCGATTAAAAATATTAAATGCCTTGCTAAATTTTTATCTTCTTTTCAGCTTATTAGTGGTCTTTCTATTAATAGGGATAAGAGTAATTTTATTACTGGTTCTTCTGTGAGTAACACTAGAGTTAATGGCATTAAAAGGGTATATGGTTTTAACCAGTCTTCTCTTCCTATTTAATATCTTGGCACGCCTCTCTTTAGAGGAAGAAAAAAGATTTTTCTATTTGATAACATTTTTACTATTTTCCAAAAAAAGTTTCTTAATTGGTCCTCTAACTTTCTCTCTTATGGTGGTAGATTAACTTTGATAAAAAGTGTTTTGAATTCTATTCCTATTTTTCTGTTTCACACTTTGCAACCTCCTGCCAATGTATGTTTGAGAATGGAGAAAATGATTAATAAAATTTTTTGGGGGGGCCACTAATAATAAATCGTGTATTAATTGGGCTTCCTGGAAAAATCTGTGTGGTGTTTATAATGAAGGGTCGTTGGGTTGTAAGTCTATTTCTGACACTGCTCATGTTTTCTCTCATAAACTTTGGTTTACTTTTAGATCTAATAACAGTTTATGGGCTAATTTTATGAATGCGAAATATTGTAAGAATTTCAATCCTCTGGTTTGCCATTTTAAAAGTTCTGACTCTAGGGTTTGGAAAAGACTCTGTAAAATTAAGTGGGAGTCTGAGAATTATATTCAATGGGGTATTAGCATTGGAGAGGTTGCTTTTTGGCAAGACAATTGGTTGGGTACTGGTTCTATTGATAATTACCTTAACACTCATACCATTGTTAATACGAAAGTTAGTGAATTTTTTTACAATGGGGGATGGAATATTCCTAAGTTGCAGGAGGTTGTTCCTTTTGATATTATTGAAAAGATTATTCAAATCCCCTTACAACTGCATGTTAAGGATAAAATTATGTTTATGTTATCTTCCTCTGGTAAGTTTATTCTTAAAAAAAAATTGGGATGAGATTAGAATTAAATGTGATGCTGCTGCAACCTTTAAATCTCTTTGGCACAATACTATACCTTTATCTTATTTCCTACTTGCTTGGAGGTGCCTTAAAGGTTTTGTTCCTATTGATAATATTCTGTGGAAAAAGGGTTTTATTATTGTTTCCAAATGCCAATGTTGTCTCAACATTGAAAGCTTACATCATATTTTTGTGAATGGGTCTATTGCTAGTAAAGTTTGGTCTTACTTCTTTAGTGTGGCTGCTATGGGTGTTTTTAATGCTAATTTAGATTTGGCTGGGATCCTAAAACTTTGATTTACTGATGGCAAAGGTCATATTAATAATAATCTTCCTATTTTGATCATTTGGTATCTCTGGAATAGTAGAAATGAGGCTAAACACTTGGGTATTAAGATAAATGCTTATGACATTATATCCAAAGTGAGGTTTAAAATTCTACAGCTGAAAGCTGTCAATCTCATTTCTATTAAGCACTTTATTAACAGTCATTCTTTGGTTGATCACATTGGGGTTCTTAATGAGGGCATTAGAATTAATAGGGATTATATTGTGAAGTGGTCTAAACCTTACGATCCTCATGTCAAGCTGAATACTAACGGGTCTGTTCATGCTACTAAAGCTGGGATGGGTGGTATTATCAGGAATTCTCAAGGCAATTCCATTGCTATTTTCTCGGGTCCTCTGTCTGCTTGTTCTGTTTTAACCTCTGAGCTGATTCGTTTGTACCATGGTTTACAAATTTGTTTGAGGTTGGGTTTACAGAATGTTAACATAGAGGTTGATTCTACTCTTGTTATTCATATTTTTTCTAAGAATGATGTTTGTTTCCCTCAGGATTTTTACACTATCAGAAAAATTAGAATGGCTCTCTCCTTAATTACTTAATTTTACTATCTCCCATATTTATCATGAAGGTAATGCTTGTGCGGATTAGCTTGCTAACTTTGGTGCTGAGAGTGAGAATTTTCTAGAACATTCGGTGTATGAGATTCCTGTTCCTCTTAAAGGCATGAGTATTCTTGATAAAACTAGTTTACCTTACATTCGCCATAAGTAGCTTGATGTTTTTTGTGTCTGTTCTAGATTTGTCTGGGTTCGTTGTTGGTGGATTTGCTGGTTGTTTGATCTTTCCGCTCGCTGGGGTGTTTTTTGTTGTCCTGGATTCTCCTGGGGTCATGTTTTTCTTCGATAGTTTTTTGGGTATCTGGTTCTATTGGATATTTATCTGGGGGAGCTAGGTGTGCAATGAGGTTATGGGGTTTTTGTGTATTAAAGGTGGTTTCATTTTTAATTGTTGCAATCTGGAGCGGGTTTTGTCTCTGTTTTGCTGGTACTCGCTGAGCTTTTTCTGGTGTCTGTTTAGCAGTTGCTGTTTTCAAGATAATCCGGCTGTGTGCCGAAATTTTTTCTGTTTTCTTGCTGTTATGGAGACTAGTAGTGAGGCTCACTGGAATTACAATTGCACTCATGCTGATGTTTTAAATGGGAATGGATGGAGGGAATGTTGGTATAGATGGAGTATTGGGGATAAGCTTGTTCATCTGGACGGTAGGTAGAGGGGTTTTTACGTTAAGAGTAAGAATTGGCCTTTTATGGAGACAAAAGGGTGTTTCAATTCTCTTAACTTTTATATTACTAATATCTTTTTTTGGAGTGCTTCTTGCATGAACAATTTTAATTCTATCTTAGGGAGATGATCGCAAGGTACTCTTAGTATTTACTTTGTATTTTATATCTTTGGATATCTGTTTTTCTGTTTGCAGGAAGATCGAGCTGAACAGGACATATATGTTCTTCCTTTTTTGGGTGCTGCCTCCTCACAGCCCTAGGTTTTTTTTATGCGTTTCTTGTACTCGTAGGATTAGGAACCTCCGGCTCTTAGGATTTTTTGTCTCTTCTTTGCCTGTAGCTCTTATGAGCAGTAGCGAGCTAGAGGGTCCTTTTAAGGATCTTGTAACCGTTTTTTGAAATTAACGCGTAGGCCCCTACTGAGGGTTTTAACCTATATATATATATATATATATATATATATATATATATATATATATAAGACATTTGTATCATCTTAATTCTTAAATGAATGAAACTCATAAATTCTCTTAATCAAATACTTAAATTTGTCCTTTATGAGTCTAATTTATTGCATATAATATAATATAACTTATTTACTCATTATATAATTAAAATCTTAAATAATTATTTTTACATGATAAAAATTGCTCTCTTATAAAAAATTTATGAAAAAACAAATTAATATAAAAATAATAATAATGTCTAATCCTCCCTCCTTAGTCCTCACTCTTCACTCTTCCGATCTATACAAAGCTGCCGACTAAAAGAAACAGGAAAATCGCTATGGAATCTCATTATAAGACGAAAGTAACTCTCCTCTACATCTCTTCTCTCCGCCCTATATGCACTCCATTCGCTAAATCTCGTAAATCTATCAATTCCCTGATTTTTCAAATATGAAATTTAGGTTGAAATAAAGGCGAAACATGGTTTAAAATTCTATAGAATTTATTTTATCACTTTTAATCCTTAAATAGGATTTGTGATAAATGTTGCTTAAATCCTAGGGTATCAATAAATGAACCTACCATTATAAGGGATTATTCAGTATATACTTTTGAAGCTTTAATTATATTACAACTTTATTTTTGGGAACCAAAACTATTTTCTAATTTATCATAAACCCCATATTTTCTTACTTACATGGTAAAAATTTCCCAAAAAAATATCTAAATATCCTAAATTATTATATCAATAATAAACAAAAAGTTACATGAAGAAAGTTTTGCAGGTATAATGTAATACCAGCTTTTTCCTAATAGAATTACAAATTACATAGAGAAAAGTATAGAACTCTCATAATTTTTAAAACTAAGATAGGCAAAATTTAACCTACCACAAGCAAATAACATTTAGAATTGGGCCGATAATAGAAATTGTACTGAGGTTGCCCAAACTCTTTCTTTCTCTCTCTAAAATGCTCTCTCTCTTTAGTTAGCCACCTAAATGAAAGAAAATGATTTTGAAAAGTGGAAATGGATAGTTTAAAAATTAAATATTAATATGGCACGATGGTGCTCAAACTTTTGTGATGCAACACTCCCTTTATAGGAGCATAGTGCAACAGTGCCTCCACTAGCGCCACAACACCAATTTTATTTTTATAAAAATAAGTGAGCTCAAAGCCATGGCATCACCAAACCTAGCACCATAGCGCCGTAAGGGAAAAATAATTTTTTTTTAAATCATCTACGCAGATCCTCATAACTCACTTTAGACCAGATTTAGATACTCATATGCATACAGAGCATTTCCAAACCCATGTAAAAGGATTTAACCATAGAAATTTAGTGAGTTACCTTAATCAAGTTAGGTCATAATAGGTGCAACTATATACAGATTTGACCAGTGTTATATATAATATAGGTGATTATTTTTAATCTGTGAGGCAACTTGTTAGACTAGCTAAGTTAATGGTTAAACACTCCAAATTGTCAAAATTCAAGAAGAAGAAGAAGAATGGGATTGGTATGCAGAATATCATCCAGTTTAGACGTACCAAGTAATCCTAACAACATCGAATGAACATAAAAAATCTCTTGTCTACTTTGTAGCAAAAGGTGAGCATCACCAACTTCATCAAACTAAGAAGATAAGCAAAGAGTCTTTACAAAAAAAGAAAAAATAATTGATAAAACAACATTTAAGTATTATCCAATGGTGTAGCAGATAGATGATAACTCAGAGAAATTATTTTTTCTTGATGAAAGTGAGTCAAAATCTTTCATGGAATCACAAATGTAGCACAATAAGTTAAGCATTAATTCTAAGCCTTCCAATCAATCTTCCAAAATAATAGAGGAGGATGAATCTGAAGTAGTTTCTTCATCAGAGGTGTTTGATCCAAATAAATTAATACATGTGCAATTTAGAGTGGTAATGTATTACCACATCCATCAAAGAAAGGTAAATACAAGGGAAAAGATATCATGGTCAATGAAGAAATCATCCTTAAGGATCCCAAAATGAAGTCCACTTAAGGAAAAGAAGTTGACTACAACATCTTATCTCATCTATGAAAGATTCTTGCACAACTCAGTGTATATGGGGCTTTGTTAGTGTAAAAAAAACTTCTCAAAACCTTGATATAAGCTCTCAAGTAGTAGCAGATGCATGATGGGGGTCCTCAGGATACGAGCCCCCACTGACAGAAGGCCAAATTTTCGAAATAAGCAACATTAATAATTAAACTATAAGATTAAGCATGATCGTAAAAAAATTTAATTATAGGCAAAGTCGGTCGTTTAAACGGTGACTTAGGTGCGACCAAACGACAGCGTGGCAGCTGATGTGGCCAAGGCAGACTTACTTATAAGTCGCCCGCGTAACGGGCGACTTATAAGTCGCCGTGTTAAACGGCGACTTAGGCTTATCTCATTTATTCGCCTTTCCCTTTCCCGATCCCGATCATTCACTCTGCTCTTCGCCATTTCCAGATCTTGCTGCTCCGCCTCCGCCCGTTCGTCGCCGGATCAGGTAATGTGAAGTTATTTTATGCATTTTATATGTTAAATTAGTTAGATTTATGTTGATTATTGTTTATTTTTCTTAGAGAAGTAAATATATGTGATTTACAAGGTGGTTTTGTAGGTTTTTTTGTGAAACTCTTTATTTGTGTAGTGCATTTGAAGATTTGTTTGTTCTAAGCATAGATTTATGCATTTAGGCTTCGAATGTTTAAAATATATTGTAGATCTGTGATTTAGGGTTAAATTTTTGCTTAGCTAAGCTTTCTTTAGGGTTTCAAATTTTATATAAAATGGGTAGAAGATATGTGCGCCTTATTCTTTTGAATCCTTTAATTTTTAGATTTAAATCGCACGTTGAAAATTTAAATCGCATGTTGAAAAGCTAAATCGCATTTTTGCTTAGCTAACCAGAAATAGCTGCAAATTCGATGATGAAAATTTAAATGAAGATCTCCGTATTTGAGAAATAAAAATATTTAAATTAAAGTTTAAATATATAAATGCTAAAAATTTAATCCTTACTATAATTTTATTTCAATTTACATAAATTTTATTTTTAATGTTATTTTAATAATGATTTTTTATCATTTAGTTAAAATTATTATGAATCTTATTTCATAATTTAAATTTTATTTTAACAGGATATGACTCACTAGTTATATTAAATAATATATTAAATAAAAATTGTAATATATTAATAATAATGATTATATACTATTATATTCTTTATATGGAGCCTTAATATAAAATTAAATATATTATTAAATTTTTATGTATCATACTTGATGATAATTTCATATAGAATAATAATTAAATTTTTAATGTGGTGAAAGAGACACTCACCCAAAAACCATTAGCTTAAATTTTTTATTTAATAATATAATAATCTTCTAACGTATATTGACTCACTCTGAAAATTGAATATACAAACAAAAGCCAATTTAATTATTTAATTAATTAATTAGCAGCTTCGATCTTCACGTCAAATTAAAATATCTTTGAGGCCCATTAGTTTGCCCATACTTCCTATTTTCGAAATGAAAGTTGAGAAGCTTACATCTAAGAATATTATTTGGTTGTTCAACCAAAAAAATGAAATCTTTTTCTTTATTCACTCATTAGATAATTATCTTGATCAAGCATGAATCTCTAGGCAAAATCTAATTGAAGTTTCAAAAATTAAAATCAAGAGTATTCGAACTCCGATTTCAGCCAGCTTAAAATGTCACCATCCCATTTATTTGACTTTCAAGTGCATAGGAATATTCCCCTTCTCATTGGACAAGGAGGAAGAAAGTATGTCTTCATTTGAGATCAATTTTTTTTTCTAATTAGTCTAAGTATGTCTTCATTTGAGAACAAAGTTTTAATAGTCTAATTATGTCTTCATTTGAGATTAAAATTTTTTCATATTAGCTACTTGGACGAAATTAAACATGCATAACTAACTAAAAGTGTTATGCAGCAATCATGAAAAAAGTTAGAATATTTAATGGTTTAACTTAGATAATGAGTGGATATAACTCTACATTGCTTAAAGATTGTATAGTTCATATAATTATTTTACTCTTATATACTTTTATACTATTATATTCAGAGATAATATTAATTAAGATAAATATATATTAAGAATTTGTGCTTTGTATTTTTTTTTAGTGGAACGTACGAGCAGAATAATGAGTGGACGTGCTGCAACTTTCGTGCTCCTGTATGGAGGCGAGTTACATATTGATGAAAAATTTGCACCAAGTTATTCTGGGGGTAGGAATCGTCCGTTACATGTGCCAAGAAATATAAAGTTAGAACAGCTTAAGTTAAGGATACTTAGAGCACTGAAGTATGATCCTACGAAGTTTTCTGTGAACTTAATATGTCGAGTGCCTGTGGGAAACGAGTTTGTCACTTCACATGTAGAAGATGACGATGTTTGTGAAGTTTTATTATGTCAAGCTGCAACAGAATTTCTCATCATGTATGTCGATGTCGAAGAAAAAATTGTAAGTGAAGATAATATTGAGCCTCCAAATTCAGAAAGATTTGGTACTTCAACCCAAGTTGAAAGGGTTCAGGTGGCTAATACTTCAAGGTTTGAAGCAATAGAAGAAGTCCATCATTAGTAAGTTTCCTATATCATGTTTAAGAAATAGATATATAAGAATTTATCTTTTTGATTAAGTAATGATTAATAAAAATTTTAATGTAGTGATATTGAAGACCAACAGACGCAGGATCCTCCTTTAGCGTCTGCACAAACAGTCCCTTCATATCATTATGATTATGAGACTATGAGTAGTGGATCTAGTGAGCAGTGCTCTGATGATGAAGGTGCTGATCTATTACCAGTGGTCAACGATGGTGATGCAGTTGATAATGAGGAGATTAGAAATATTGTCCAAGATTATTGTACTAGATCTGTCGGCAGTACAGATACAATGGTAGCAAATAACGACTACGCCGAGACTTGTAGGACAACAGAAGAATGGGATAAGGAAGTTGACATTGATGCTGATTACGATGCGGTGATAGTAGAGGATGAGTTCTCGATTCCGAATGACTTAATAGAAGGGATGTGCTTCACAAGGAAAACAGATCTGCAATTTGCTTTACAAGGTTGGGCAATAAAAAATAACGTGCAATATATTGTCATCGCATCGAATAGGACGAAATTTACAATTGTTTGTGCGAAGCATGATTGCCCGGTATATCCTTGCTTATGGCGACTTCACTCAGCTCAGAGTAAACGCTTAGGCGGTGTATGGAAAATCTCATCCATAAAGAACCAGCATAGATGTGTGTCTCCAATTCTTGATAGTGGCCACCGTCAATGCAACTCACAGTTTATAAGTTTCTATATTCTACCCACAATTAGGAAGCAGATGGACTTGAAGCCAAGGGAGATAATCGGTCGTATGGAATCGAAGTTCAATATTAAAGTGTCATACATGAAGGCTTGGGATGCCCGGAGGAAGGCAATAAAAATAGTTTTTGGCAGTTGGGAGGAGTCGTATCGCACTCTTAATTTGTTCATGAATGCTGTTGCCTCTGTAATGCCTGGTACGGTATATCGAATTCAAAGTACGCAGACAAATAGGTTCCAAAGACTATTCTGGGCATTTGGTCCTTCTATTACTGGGTGGAAATATTGTCGCCCAGTTCTTTCTCTTGATGGCACATTCCTACTCGGTAAATATAGGGGGACATTATTAACTGCGATAGGTATGGATGCTAATAATGGTCTATATCCACTTGCATTTGCTGTAGTTGAATCAGAGTGTACCGAATCATGGATTTGGTTTTTAAGACAAGTCAATGAGCTACTCCCTGTAGTTACGAACAGGCCTAATCTTTGTATCATATCAGACAGGCATGCTGGTTTGGTTAGAGGTTGCAGGGAAATCTTTCCTAATGTTGCTCATCGACACTGCCTAAGACATCTACGTGAGAATTTCAAGAAAGCAATACGACAGATGGGAATAGGAGACGTTGATTTTTTGTGTCAAAAAATGTACGCAGCAGGAAATACAGATGATAGATCCTTTTTTAATAGATGTATGGAAGACATGAGGAGGATCAAAGTGGACATCCATCAATGGCTCGTAGACCGTGATGTAAGTCGTTGGTCTTTAATAAATGATGGTGGATTTAGATTTGGGGTAATGACAACTAATGCTGCAGAGTCTTTTAATGGAGTTTTAAAGC
The DNA here is from genome assembly GCA_022539455.1 of Dendrobium nobile. NCBI lineage: Eukaryota > Viridiplantae > Streptophyta > Magnoliopsida > Asparagales > Orchidaceae > Dendrobium > Dendrobium nobile. The sequence continues at coordinate 28,184,464 of CM039723.1, read as the reverse complement.
GAGCAAGAGGATTGCCGATACAAGCCTTGATTACGGCCATATACTATAACATTATTTCAATGTTTATGAGGAGGTTGGAATTCATTGCAACGGAGGAGCAACAAAACAATAACTTCTTCGCTCCACGTGTTCAGACATTACTAAAAAAAATTGAGGAGGAGGCTAGACGAATGCCTGAGCCAATCCGGCTTAACTTGAATGAATTTCAAGTTGTTGACATGTCCTCTAGATCATACCGTGTCGACATACTAGATGGGAGGAGGTGCAAGTGCAGTTGTGAAAAACCTATGCTGTATCACTCGCCATGTTCACATGTGGTCTGTTGTTTGGCATTGTTAAGACGATCACATTTCGAATATGTTTCTCCCTACTACACGACAACTAACTACAAATTAACTTATTCTGGAGAATTTCACCATATCCCTAATAAGGATGAATGGGGAGAGCATAACCCAATCTCTGGAATAATGCCACTACTCCCACCAAATTATCGAAGAAGATCTGGTCGTCCACGAACAAATCGTTATCGCAATACGATGGACGAGGCACAAGCTGGGAGCAGCAGGTTATGCGGAGCTTGTCACTTAGCTGGACATAACAAGGCCACTTGCCCAACTAGATTCAATCGCAGGAACTAGGATTTATTTGTGTCAACTGTTGTATTTTCACATGCATTTAAGTTAATTTTATGTGTGTAGTTCTCATTTGCGTTATGTTTGTAGTTCTCATTTGCGTTTATGTAATATTTTCACATGCATTGCAGCTTTTTTATTTGTAGTTATCATTTGCGTATATGTAATATTTTCATATGCATTTAAGCTTTCAATGATAACATTGGATTGCTCTATTAACAGATGTCATTAAAAGCATTGAATTCATATGTCATCTAGTTGTATGTCACTCAAAATGAGTTGGACATATATGGAGATGCTAAAAGGAGTACCCAACAAAGAAAGATTTGATGAAGAAAGTCTTAGGATTCATGCTTCAATAGCACGAGCCGGTGATACTCCATTAGAGCAAAAGGCGAATGCAAATGAGATTTTTCGGTGTTGTTTCCACAAATGGTCAGAAAAAGAGGATGATAGCCTCTGGGCTATACATGCTGAGTTGATCGTGGTAAAACTTTTCAGGACAAAAAAATTTTTAAATGCTGCAGGTTGGAAATCACTTGAAATTAGGTTCAGAGAGGTTAACGGTCATTTTGTTAGCCCTCACTTCTTGCAGATGCGATACCACGAGCTGAAACGCCACCGAAACGAGGGCTATTCACCACCAGATTTGGACTGTAGTAGCCTTGATCATGAGCATGTCATTTTTTATCGTAGATGGTGTCCGAGTCATGACAAATTAATTAAAAATTTTTATAAAGATCGGATGAAGGAGGTAACACATGATGGTCAGCTGAGAGAGTTCTTCAAACTTGAGGATTGGCAGGACCTACAATATGAGTTTGAGTGTAAGATGAAGTGTTGTCCAACACAGTCACAGCTCCAATCACGTATGCATATGCTGCTTAGGAATTAGTAGACCTGTAGCATCGAACGAACTATACAGATATGTTATGCATGACTGGGGGGAAGATTAGGATTATGTTATGCATGAAGTGTTGCTACTTTAATGTGTAAGAATTTTGTAAAATTTATATTATGCTTTATTTTATATGATGCTTTAATTAAAGTTTGAAATAATTCTAAATTATCTTTATTATATTTTTTGGGTTTAAATAATAGTTTATTTAAAGTTAGTTTTTGAAATAATTCTAAATGAGATCAAGGGCTAATTGGGAGAGGTTTGAATGGACTGCCGATATCAAATCCTTTGATCATGCACCGTTCGTTGGACATTTGAAGGCCTTAATGATGTCGGAATTCAATGATCTTGGGCTCGTTGGATTTGTCTCGTCAAGCCGTTCGAATCGAGTATAAGCTCGTCGAAATCGGAGACCGTTTGTTAACTCAAATTGCGGTTTGAACCTTCCAATAGCGCTTTGAACCCTTGATTCAGACTCGTTTGGGCTCGGATTGGGTTGATCTTGGTGTCGTTGGGTTCGTATTTCCGAGACGCTCAGATTGACTATAAGTTCGTTAAAATCGGAGTTCGGGTGCTTCAAAAATTAATTTCTGAAGTTTTCATCTAGCTTTTGCCTGGAGATTTAAGCCCGATCAAGATAATTTTGTGATGTCGTATCAATATCATATATTATTATTTAAAAAAAAAAGTAAATCAATTCTAATAGTTTACATAAATATCTAATTTTGTTTTTAAATAATGAGAAAAAAAATTAACTAATTATATGATTTCAATTTTTAATTTTCTTCAAAATAGGGAAAATTTCCATCATTACTCATTAGAGCAATCTTATGGCAAATAAATATTAAAGTAATTTTTGGAAATGGAATTCAACGGCATTGGGAAAGTAAACTACTCCTTCATAACTAAATAATGCTGGCTCACCAATGGAATATCTTTATTTTATATAATACTTAATTTTCTTTAATGATTAAATATATTACATATATAAATCATATATTTAAGTCATATATTTTATAATTTATTTTGTATCATTAAAAAATAATTCTTATCATTATCTGTTCTCCAATAATGCATAGAAGTTTCACTACTTTTTTAATTTAAAATAGTATTAATTTATTATTATTATTATTTTATTATTATTATTTTATTTATTTATTATTTTAATGAAATTATGATGAAGGGATAAGAACAAGTCAAAGTTTGACCTCTAATGCTTGTAGTGTAAAAAGAGGACATGTGAAGATGAAGATAAAGTAATTGGTGATAATAGATCGGGGGGAAAATTTTTAAAGTAAGCATGATTAAAAATTTAATTATGTGATTAAGTATTGTTAAAAAAAAATTTAAAATTAAGATCATTTAGAATTATTTCATAAAAAAAAATCTAAAATTTTATACCCAAAATTCACTTGTAGAATTGATGTAAAATTGATGTATACTCTTGCTATTATTAATTGTTATTTTGTTCTCAGGTAAAATGGCATCAGACCAACGACGTCGCAGAAAGAAAAGGACAACTGGTGAGCCTTCCGGAGAGGGTACTAGTGAAGCACCCCCTCCAACTCAGATCCATCCTAACATAGCTTCATTGCTTGGTACACATAGAGCTGCACATCCTGATGGGGTAATTCTAATTTTTTACTAAGTTAATAAGATTATGCCAAATATTAAAGCTTAATCTAAGTTATTATATGTCTCTGTAGGGAACAATTTTGGAAGCAGCATCGCATCTTCTAATGGTGCATGATTGGCCGGTGAATTGCCCAAGGTTTATGGAAGCTTTAAGATTGGTGGGGCTAGATTGTGTTAGCCAGATGAGATATTTACGGATGGACCACCATTTGCTGACAGCCTTAGTGGAGAGGTGGTCTCCTCAGACTAATAGTTTTCACCTGACCGTTGGCGAGATGACCATTACCTTGCAGGATGTTGCTATGATTTTGGGAGTCAATATAGATGGTCCTGCACTGGTAGGTCATACTGTTGTTGGAGCTGGGAGACGCTGGCTTAGTTGGCCAGACTGTTGTGATGACCTGCTTAGGAGCCATCCACTGGCAGATGTTGTATATCGGGACCCATTCGATCATCGCATCACCTCAAGGTTTCGTATGGGACAGGCACATGCACAGACTTGTATTCCCCTTAGATGGCTGCGTTGGACATTTTGGCGTGACTCGTACTTGGACCTGAATGATATGGATTTTTGGAGGCATGTCCGAGCTTACATTTTGTTCATATTGGGTTGTCACCTTCTCCCAGATACTTCAGGTTCAGAGATACATTTACAATACCTGACTATTATGGAGGATTTAGCAGTATTCAGTACGTACTCTCTTGGAGGAGCAGTTTTAGCCCATTTGTATAGAGAGTTGGGAGAAGCAACACGGCCTAGTAGAGCCAACATAGCGGGATGCATCAATTTGTTACAAATCTGGGCTTGGGAGCATCTGCATGTAGGACGACCACTGCTTCGTGTTCCATTTCCAGTGGAACTTGATGGACTAAGTGTTGGGTTCAGGTATGAGAAAATTTTAATTAATAAATTTTATTAATACTACTTGCAATAAATTCTTATTTACAATCTTAATGTAATAGGTGGAATGAGGATCGTCTTAGAGAATTGCCGGTCGGAAATCTCATTACCTATAGAGATGAGCTCGATGGTTTACTAGATAGTCAGGTATCTCCTTAAACATCTGAATTGAAAAATTAACTCTTTATGTCACATTTACTAATCTAATTTTTACAAAAATAGGTAATTTGGCAACCATATACGCCCGATATTCAAGCACAGGTTGCACAGATTTGTTTGTCAGGGGCGGACATTTGGACTGCACGAGTGCCTCTGATCAGTTGGAAGAGGGTTGAGTGGCACTTGCCGGATAGAGTCCTACGGCAATTTGGCTTATGCCCACGAACTGACATCCAACCAATGGATCCAAGCTTCAAACGGGTAGATGGTCGTGGGAAACCTGACATGGATTGGATGTTGTACCACCAAGCACATATTGCAATATGGGAGAGTAGGCGTGGATTCATTGTTACAGGAGATTTACTGGACCATCATAACACCTACTCAATTCATCAGTACATACACTGGTACAAGTCATGGGCAACACTTTACATGTTAAAGGCACCTGTTGAGGCTCCAACAACGGCCTATCCTAGAGCTCCCTCAGAGCGCCTTCTGGTAAGTTCAAATTTAATATGCTATAATTTTTTTAAATAATTTCCTTCTTCTGGTAACATATCTTTTTGGTTAATTCAGAGGGATTTTTTCCTGGGTACTGAACAAGCATTGCAGCAACACTTCAATGGTAATGATGATACACCACAACAAAGGGACATAAACACAATTGCAGAGCTTTGTCGTGGTTTGCGTAGGCAGATGTATATTGAAGATCAAGGATATTTTGAGGATAGAGGTGAGCATGAAGCACCATTCTCCATGACCCAGGAACCTCCTCACCAGTACAGTGGATATGCTGGACCGTCCTCTTATCCTGATCAAGGGCCCTCTACGGACCTCTTCAGCAGCCAGGTGCCAACGGATTTGGAAGCATACCTCAGCCCAGATTTCGTACCGAGCTCGATTCATACAGATGACATAGCTGAGGAAGAAGCACCTGAGGAGGAACAACACATGCTACGTCAAAGGCCACGACGACCGCCTCAGCATTACACTCCAGGCACTGATGCATTGCCACAGAGGCCACGTAGGCGACGCTAGTTCAGCTGTTTATGTATTTCATGCTTATGTTACGAATTATTTAGTTTCAATATGCTTATGTTATGAATTATTTTGTTTCAATATGCTCAGGTGCTTGGTTGGGAAATATGACTCTTCAAGACTAAAATCTAATTTGAGCTTGGTTTTTTACTGCTATTTAATGCTACTATAAAAATATATCTAACTATAAAAATGCTACTATATACCTTCGTTTTTTACTGCTTTGTAAATCTAGTTTAAAATATTTTTTGTAGTATAAAATTTCTTTAGATAACAATAAGAAAATTGTCCCAAATCAAACCTTAAAGTTGTTATAGAAAACAATTTCTTTGTTCAAAATTTTTTTATAAGCAGTGAAAAAGCACATTTTATTGATGATAATCTAAGCATATTTTCAAGTCCACGAACACTTCAAAAAATTAAAAGAATATTGAAACTAAAGCACTCGCGTTATCCACCAATTTCTTCTCACAAAAAATTAAAAGCATATTTCCATCAAGAGCTTATATCCACCAATTTCTTCTCACAAAAAATCTAGGCACTCGCGTTCTACACCACAACTTTTTTAATTGAGCCCACACTAATCCTCAGTTACGTATAATATTTTTCTTAGAGGCCAATCAAAAGAGGCGCGCTAATGAAAATTGTCAATCAAACATTATTTACAGAGTTCTGTATGGTATTATAAACAAATATAGAATAAATTCTTCATTTTTAGTGAGTGATTTTATGAAATAAAGCTTCCTCTCAATCTCAAAATTATTAATTTCTTAAAATAAATATAATATATAGAAATTTATTTAAACTTTATATCATACTCATCTCAAAATAAAAATTTTATTGGGTTAATTCTCTTACTAATTTATAAAACAAATATTTTAGTATAAAAGTTTATTTAACTATAATTTTTTTGACGAAAAAATATTTTTAAAATAGTAAAATTAGAGTCCCAAATAAAATTTAAATTAAAAAAATTTGAGATTTATTATGATAGAAAAAAATATAATCAAGATATGTTGAGTTAATTTTTTTCCATTATTAGGCTGCTTTTAACGATTATGTTTTCATTGCATTAAAAAAAATTAATTAAAAATTTGCTTTATAAATTAGTAAGAAAGCAATCCCAAATGAAGCCTAAATTAAAATCTCGACATATTGCCTCAGAATTCGTTTTAATATTTTTATTTTAGCTATGTTTAATAAACAAAAACACTCTATATCATTTAAAAAAAATATAGTTTCTTACCAATTTTTACCATCTAAAAAAAATTCAACAAGTAATGCAAAATTATTACATAAGTTGTAGTTGTTCATAGCAGGAGTTCAACAAATGTTTAAGTTACATCAACCATATAATAGATCAAATACACACATACAATCACTTCTACTAATGGCAATGATCCGAAGGACCAGCGACCATATATTGGGAACTTACTAGTCAAGTCACTCTTCTACTGGTTCTACCCTTGAAGGACCAGCGACCACATCATCCCTTTCTGCTGGGCATGAAGTTTCGTATCTTTGTAAATTTGGAGGGTTAGTATTATCTCCTAACACCTCAATCTCTTCGACATCAACGTACATTATAAGCAATTCTGTTGCAGCTTGGCATAACAGAACTTCACAAACTTCATCATCCTCAACTTCCGAAGCGACATACTCATTTCCAACAGGCATCCGACATACTAACTTTACAGAATACTTTGAAGGATCGTACTTCAGTGCTCTAAGTATCCTAAATTTAAGCTGTTCTAAGTTGCAATTTCTTGGCACATGTAGGGGTCGACTCCTACCCCCAAAATAGCTTGGCGTGAAATTGGTGTCCACTTTTAATTCACCTCCATACATAAGCACAAAGGTCGCACCACGTCCACTCATTATTGATGTACTCGTACGTATCACTATGCTAAATGAACAAATTACAAAATACTTAATGTTTTAATTATTCTAAAGACTACTAAAATATAATTAAAATTCATTGAATTTTAATTATACGAAAAGACTTCATTACAATTTAGCTCTTATAAATTTTTTTTAAAGAATTATAAATTAAATAAACAATTATTATATATTAACAAAAATATTGCTTTTCAATTTATAGCAATATACAAAGACTAATTCGTTATATCTACCAATTTTTAACAAAATCTATGTTCTATATCAACTTATCTCAAGTTCTGTCAAACAATATTACAACTAACTCTTGCAAAATTAGACAAAGTAATAGATCTACCAAAATATAGGCGAAATAAACTAAAAAGACTCAAATAAGATCATTTTTAACCAAATTTCTACAACACCTCAAATACTAAACATAATAAACCGCAAATATTAAAAATAAAACCTTACCTAAACACTTGATGGCGAGATCGGCGACTCCAAATTTCCCAATGGCGACGGCTGCAGAAGGGGAAAGTGAAGGAAATGAGATCGGGAAGGATTTTGGGTATTAAAGTATTAGCCTAAAGTCGCCCGTTTAACGGGCGACTTATAAGTCGCCCGTTAAACGGGCGACTTATAAATCGCCCGTTAAACGATCTTCGATCTCGCCACATCATCACCACGTCGGATCTTGACTATTTTAGTCAAAGCATAAGTCGCCCGTTTAACGGGCGACTTTGCCTATTTTTAAATTTTTTTTAAAACATGCTTAAGCTCTTAATATAATTTATAATCATGCTTAGTCTCAAAATTTTCCCCTGACAGAATGAGTGCATCCTTAGTTATCACTTACCCATATACGTATTTAGAAAAAAAGAAAAAAAATTACTTTAAAGTAATCATAAGCATTAAGATTTCATATCGCTCCTCCAGACCGCCTATTTACCTCTCAGCTTTGTAGTTTGTTCACTGCTCCATCTACGACCTCGCTGACCTTCACATTCCGCCTCTAGGCATGAAAGTTTCTTCGGTAAATCCCAATCATCTCCCTCTAGAAACTTGGAAGTAAAAAAACTTTACATCTGAGTCTGGAAGATACCTGAATCAAGAAGGTCTATATCACTACCCGAAGGTTTCTTTCTTTCTCTTTCAACATATTTCTTTGTATGCCACTGTATTGATCTTATCTAACTCAAAACTTTAAGCAAATGCAATTGTCAGTTTAAGTTAAGAGCGCGGCAAGCCAATGACCATGTTTGCAAGGATTATAGGAGTCGGAGAGAAGAACTAGGGACTGAAGAAGACTCACTCAAAAATAATGGTTTATAGAATTTTTTTTAATAATTATGAAATATTGTTTATCGAAAAAATTAAAAATATCGCTTTATGCATATGAGATCTAGTGCATAATTTATTAATTTAAAAGGAAGTAGAGAACTTGCTTAAAAACTAATGGAAATTAAGGAAAAATAAAATTTATCATTTGGTATTCTTACTTATAAAGCTTGCTTTGATTTCGTCAATTGTTATTGCAACGGTCAAATGATCATTCTAAACTATGAAGATTGAAAAAAATTATTTACGCAATCATTTGGGAGACCCTTGATGAATGATTATCTAATTGCATAAATTGAAAAAGTCATCTTTTACAATATTGACAATTAAATAATTATATAATGATTTCAAAATATGAAGACTCGAAGAGAGAAATTATATGTGACTTATATTGAAATTGATTATCATTATTCCCCAATGTGACTTCTCTTTTTTCCATATAATTTATCTTTTTTAATAATGAAGTATTAAAAAAAAAAAATTAATCACCAATACCGGTCCTAAACCCATATGAAAAAGGTTAATATTTTTTTTTTTTTAAATCAATGATTTGTGCCCCCACAAAAAATCTTTGCACTGCCATTGCTCTTAAGAATCCATGGAAATATGAAGCATACTTCATTGAATTCTACATGATTAAGGTCCTATGAGCTCAAAACGAGTTGGTTATCACTTTCTCCAATGAGGATCTCATGCTGGGGACAACAAAACATAATCATCCACTATATATCACTATTGAGAGTGATACTATAATGATAACCCACATATTAATCAACCCAGGTTCTTCAACAAATTGCAAAAACCTATGAATATTGAGATGACTATCTCTTGACGTTCAACACCTTAGGTGAGAATAGGTGATGGTGCAAGGTTTTAAAGAAAAGGTAGAAAATAATAGGCTCCTTTATCCTCCTCGGATTTGGTAATCTTTATATAGAGGCCAAGTTTCATGTGACTGATATCAATACCTTTTTTAAAGCATTCCTAGGATGGTCGTGGCTCCATGAATATGGAATTGTTCCATTAATTCTATATCATTGCATCAAGTATACAAGGGATGGAGAAGAATTTAGGGTATCTTTTGATATACAACCCTTTATGGTATGTCTATTATGAATTTACCAAGATACCCAATTTTTTGTTCTCAAAGATGAAAGTTAACTCAACATTCTAAAGCCGAGGCTTATGCATTACAAGCTATGAAACCTACTAAAAAAGAAATAGCCAATAAATAAAGAAGCAGAAAGAAGGCAATGTTGACTCTCCCCATGACAGCTAAAATTCCACTCAAGCTAAAGATAGTTGTTCCTCACTTAAGAAGTGAAACAAAAGAAGAATAAGAAGTAAAGCTTATTAAACCCAAGAATATATATAGTTTACTAGTTTAAATTGAAGAAATAGGGACTTATATAGATTCTGAATATGAATTTGAATCTACATATGTAGGGGATAGGTGTAAATTATGTAATGTTTTCCATATTTTATTTTTAGTGAAAATATATTATTTTAGTTATATTGGTTTAGAAAAAACTTAAATTCACAAAAAATTCTAAAGAGCTTATAGTGTTATGGCGTCCAATAAAATAACGCCACAACTACCTTCAATACCATCGAGATGCTACAAATAGGACATAATATTGCCATGTTCTATGTTTGCCAATGTTGTAGCATCAAAAAAGCTAACACTGAGTATTAATAGCACCATAGTGTTAAGAAGTTAGCTTGGTAGTGCAGATTCTCTATTTTCAAATGTCGTTGTGTCATAATTTCTCATGCACTAGCACCATTTTTTTCACTCTAGTGCCATAGTGCTCAGATATAAATAATGCCACTGTTGCAATTGTAACTTCAAAGGGCCATGTTCTATCAATGAAGAGATTTGATTGTTTACTAAGTAACTGATTCATATCAGCAAGCATCATACTGGTGTAAAAGTTTCAGCACCGAGGCGTTAGTTCACTTCAAGGGTGCCACAGCACCACTCTTTCAATGCCATGGTACTATATTCCTTTTTGTGTTATCCTATAAATAATTTTGATGTTAGAATTGTAAGGGAATCACTCACATGTAAAATTCAGTATTTCTTTGAGTACTTCTATAGTTCCCTCTTAGAATCACTTGGAGTATCTATCTTGTGTTTCTTGAAGCAACACTATAAGTTATGAGAGAATGAGTGAATGGAAGATACTTTGATTCTTTTTGGTGATATCACTCTCTTATATTTTCATTCTTCCATGAATTTAATGAAAATTTAGTTGCTTGTTATTTATTATATATTTAGCTAATTCTCTTATTTTGGATTAATGATGTAGAGTGCATGTTAAGTACTAATAAAGACACTTATTCTATAAATATTAAATGATACTTTAATATTATATCATTCTTAATTTAATACATATAGTGGTCATATGTGTAGTTAAAATATAGTGTGATATATATCCTTGATGGAGAAATGTAAGAACAATAAGGAATTTTAACATAGGATGTTTTCAAGCCTAGACATAGGATATAACATATTATAGGTTCTTAAGGAGATGCTATAACTATAGGAGGCTAGTAGATATTCTTTTAACCCTTAAAAGCTCGACAAAGATCTAGGGATGCCTATACTCTCAATCTCATCAATAATTAAAAGTTTAATAGAAAAGATATGAAATTTATACTTATCAATCAAAACACTTAAATTAAATATTATATCCAATATTTCTATTATTTTATTCAGTTATAAAATCTCTATAATTATAATTTTTATTTCAGTGGGAAAATTATTACAATTAAAGTAAACAGTAGTAGTTTGTTGCAAGTAAGCATACTTCCTCGTGGGTTTAACACTCTACTCAATCACTTTATTATTTGATTCGGCATGTATAGTAGCGCATATTAAGTGGAGTTTTATTAATTTTATATCAAAAAAAAAAAAAAACTTAAGCATTATTTAGAGGTGATAAAGCCTTAGATTTTTATATAATTTAAAAGTTCACTCCATAGTCCCCTCAAGTTTTTGGCATCATTGCCAGGAAAGTATTTTATTTTTTATAATTTTAATCATATTATTGAATTAATTATATAGTTAGACCTACTTATATCTTTTATTTTATTTATTTATTGTATATTCATGATTGTATGGTTTATAGACATAAAAAGAAACCTTTATGCCTAACTTCAAAATAGAAAGAACCCTTTTAAATTTTTGAAAAACTATAAAGATTATAAAAATGGATGAACCTTTATTATATCAAGATCATTCTAGACCTCTTAGAGATTATGCTAACCCTTTAGTAGATGGAATTAATTGAGCATTAATAGACCTATGATCAAAGCTAAAAAATTTGAATTAAAACCCGTCATAATTAAAATGGTTCAAAATTCTTAGTTTGGGGGAAATCCTATTAAAGCTACCAATTTACACTTAGTTAGTTTCTTAGAAATTTATGTAACATTTAAGTATAAAAGTGTTAGTGATGATGCTATTAAACTTAGATTGTTCCCATTTTTCTTTAGCAGATAAAGCTAAGATGTGATTAAATTCTTTACCCCCAGGCTCTATAACCACTTAGAATGAGTTGGCTCATAAGTTTCTTGCTAAGTATTTCTCACCTTCAAGGATTGTTGAACTTAGAAATGATATCACTTCCTTTACCCAATTTGAAAGAAAATCAATTTATGAGAATTGGGAGAGATTTAAGGAAATTTTTAGGAAATGCCCTCACCATGGTTTACTTGATTTGTTGGTTATTCAAAAATTTTATAATGGATTAGTAGTATCTCTCAGAGAAATTTTGGATGCCATAGCTAGAGCATTATTAATGTCTAAGCCACTTTAGGAAGCATATAAATTAATAGAGGAAATAACTACTAATAATTTGTAGTGGCCTCTAAATAAGGTAAATCCTAAGAGAGTAATAGGAATATATGAATTTGATGCTTAGATAATATTGACTGCACAAGTTGCAATAATTCCTAAGAAGTTGAGTACTATATGAGTAAATGTAGAATTAGGAACTGAATCATTTATACAATTGGAGGATCAAAATTTAATTAAAAAAGTAATTACAAGGGGTTAAAATTTTTAATTTTATTAAAATAAAAAATAATCCCTACTCTAGTACATATAATCAAGGTTAGAGGAACCATCCAAATTTTAAATGGTTAAATGATATTACTGGTAACAATCAATGAAATTTTAGTCAAAATAATCAAGGAGTAAATTGGAACAATCCTCACTAACTTGTTGTTAATCCTAGACCTATATATATTCCAATACTAATGTGTTGCATTGAAAGATGAAGTGATCCAATTAGGGACTCAATTACAAAATCAAGCAACTTAAATTAAAAATTTGGAAACCCAATTAAGTCAACATATAATTTCAGTCAGTAGTAGACCTATTGGATAAATTTTTTAGCAATATTAGAGTTAATCCAAAGGAAAAAGAAAAAGATTCTTGAGAAATCATTTGAAGAATGGTAGCAATGTACCCCAACCAAATTGATAAATTTAGGCAAGTCTGACTGAAGATTATAAACTTAGTATTATATGGGAGGTAACCCAGGTTTTGATTTTTTTGTTCTTGGTTGATTAGATTTAACAATAGTGAGCATTAAATATTTAAAAAAATTTGAGAGAGTGAAAGGAGCACCGTTGCGTTGATTATAACATTATTATGCTTGGCCAGACCACAATAGTTTAAAATTCAAATCTTGGCGCCATCGTGAGCTTGAAAACTATAAAAAGGGTAAGTTGAAAGTTTTATTTTCTATCCATATAAATTTTTCTTTAGTGAAGTGTTGTTAAGTGCTCTCTTTTCTTTCTAAATTTTTAAAGTAATTGGTGGAAATAAGTGAAAGCATTCATCCTAAAAAAGAAGTGAAGTGCACTTAAAGAATGAAGATTCCTTCTCTATTCTAAACATCAAGAGTTCTACACTAATTGATAAACTTCATGAATTCTAATAAAGGTTATGTTGATACAAAAATCTATAATGCAAAAAAGAAAAAGATGCATGGGTGTAAAGTTCTGGATCACGAATTTTCTCCTAGTCAATATGGCTTTCTTTTTTATTTTAAAAAGAAATATTATCATGGAAAAACTAAATTTGGATGGACTAGCCCTTTTAGTATTATTTAATTATTTCCTAATTATGCCATAAGGATTCAGGATAATATAACTTTTTAATCTTCAAGGTTAATGTCATAGATTGAAACCTTGAGGATGAGAAGGAAAAAAGAAATATCTTGAATATACATATAAGGATTTTTCATTTTTTGTGTATTCAAGAGAAACACTGTGTGTGTAAATTCTACTCTTGCTTTGTTACATGTGTTTATTTTTGGGGATAATTCAATAATATAAAGAACTACCATGTTTATAGTGATGTAATGATTGAATAATTAGCTATGACAGCCACTATATTATGATGGTTAGAGTGGTGCCTTAAGTACTAGTTATCTTTTACCCTTAAGTTCTAGTTTTATATGTATCACATATTTTGTACCTTTATATCATTCATATGAAAATATGTGTATTTATTAATGTTTATGTGTGCTTTTATTTTTGTTTAATTAAATTTCTCTTATACTTACATTTTTCATATTGTTTTCAATTAAAATCTATGAATTCTGATAATTGATTATATCATAATAAAATGATAATTATGTAAAATTAGGATAATAATAAAATCCTATATAATAATTCAAATAAACACTTCTTTATAATTCTTAGATTGGAAAATTAATAATAACTGACTTAGATCATTTAAATTATTAACTTAACTTGAATTTATATGTTATACATTTATAAATTGACCATTTAACTTGAGGATGAATAATTAAGGTTAAGAATAGATATGTGTTGGTTAAAATTGAAAATCATAGTAACTTAAATTTGGAATTAGTAATCTTATTCAATCCTTACATTAAACTCATTAAGATTGTAAGAATATTTTAAGTAAAATTGATATTCAAAATCATTAAATAATATATTTTTACTGATTTAAACACAATAAATAGTATATAATTCATATTTAATAAATTCCCCCTGCTTAAACTCTTGCTTGTCCTCTAGCATTGGCGAAATCACATATTGATTAATTTAATAACTAAAGTAAAAATTGATAAATTAAAATTACTAAAATATAATATAATGCAACACAATCTAGAAGTAATTTAAAACTATCAAAGTAATTATTATAATTTGAAAGGTCATAATAATTATCCTAATTAGTCACCCTTGTTATTGCTTATATAAACCTATCTACTAGCTAGGATAACATGTGTAAGTTTGACTTTAGAATCAGGAAATGAATAATGTATTTTTCAAGAATAAGTTGTGCATTTAGTTAAATGGGAAGTTTAATAGTGTATAATCATATACATTAGTTTACTTATCTTATCCCATTAGGTTTGATCATTAGGATGTTTTTGAACATGAGCTTTAATAGATACCACTTTTTGAACACAGTAAACTATTTTTCCCATTTTCATATTTCCTTTTATGATTTTTCATATTTTTCACTTTTCATAATTATGAAGTGCGTATTATTGATTTTGAATATTAGTTTAGCTTTCATCCTCTTACAACCCTAATTGATTTAATATAAGGAAGTAATAAGGTCACTAATTCCATATTTATATTCAATATCATCTTCCCAATTTAAGCTACCCACTTCTTTTCCATAAACTCAATTATATTCTTCAATTAAGTAGTCAGTATATTAGTGTATAGTTTTATGTTCAAAACAAGTCATTAGCTTAAGCGATTTGTATTAGTTAATTATTAAGATTTTCAAATTATTAATTTTTATACAATGTTCATTCAAACTATCGTCTAGGGTCTATTATTATCTTAATTTTATATAATTTTTAATTCTTATTTTTATTCTGGCTAAATAAACAATCAAATTGTAAGCGCTATATAGAAAATAATTTTCAACAATTAATCATAAAGGAATTTAAATTAAATATAAATATTAGAATAAAATAGAATAATAAATTGCATAAGAACAATTAAAAAACTAAATAACATGCACTTTTTGTTGAATGATAAAAAAACTCAAGGCATTGAATACAAACTTCTAAAAATAATAAAGATAATTAGTGCCTAAAGAACTAACCGTAATCCTTCTCCATAGACCTAAGGTCACTATTTTTATTAGAATAACAATTAACATCTATAGTCACAACTCAATATCTCAATAAAAATATCACATCACATCATTACGAGGTCTCCCAAAGCAAAAGAAATGAAAAATAAATAAAATAAAAATAGTTATAAATAAAATTAACTACATCCATCTCTCTCTCTCTCAAAAAGCTAGCTAAAAAAATAATAGTCATAAAATTTAATCAGAATCAGGGTCCTCCTTAGCTTCATCCTTATTATCATCATCTCCAGCCAGTGAGTGCCAAATAAAAGGATCATAAATAAGAGCCGAAGGGAACTACAACTTATCAGGGTGCTCAATAAATGGACTAGTCTTGAACATACAATCCCAAGCATTATTGAAATAAGAAGTATATTGATAGTTCTTCTCCTGATGGTCCATGTAATGAGTAACTCTCATCTTCATCTCATCTTGCCACTCTTTCACAAAAGTCTAACCTTATCCTTCTAAATTCTCAAGTTAACCACCTGCTCTCCTAAGGACATAGGAGTCCTAAAACTCCTACTACTACTAGGCTTACTCGATACCCTGAGCTCACTAGGACCTCTCTCATCATCACATCCTCCTAATTTTTTAAAGATCTCAATTTTCTTTTGGATAGAAAAAGGCAGTTCTTCATTATAATCTCCCTTAACATTAGTACTAACACACAAATAATAGATAAAAGGAGGATGCCCTAAGCCCACATAAGTAGTACCTCTGATAACATAAGTCAAAGAAGAGTAGCCAAGCTTTCCTAAATCTATAGAGTAACCAACCTGAATGGCATAGTTAAGCAAGGCCCAATCTTTAGTCACCTCACTAATATTTTTGCTTGGTAATAAATAGGCATAAATAAAATAATGCAAAGCTTTAGAAGTTTAGGTTAGAAATGATGTAGAAAATTTTGATAAGTTTATTCTCTCTTCTTCCAACTAGCTCCACTATTGGGTCCGCACAAAAATCTTAATAACACCTTAGGATCATAAGGCGTTAGACTAATAAGATTGTACTCATCAAATTCAAAATCTAGAAGTTTGTAAAGGTGATAATAGTAATAGAGTCAAAAGGTACCCACTTATCTCTCATGTACCACTTATTATCTACATCATCCTTCCCATTTGCAAATAATTCTCTAACAACATTAATAAAAGCGCCGCAAGGCTTCTAACCAAATTGCTCCCAACCCTAGTTTACAATTGTTTACATTACTACATCACATGGGTTTTGGAAGACATGCTTTAGAATCAATTGCTTGTTTACTATGAAAAAGTTATAACACTGCTCAAACTTACTAGATATGAATATGTTTTTGTCGAAGGATGATGAAGATCGCCTTTTGACTAACACCTTAAAGGCCATTGCATAGTAAGCTTTAGAAAAAAAATTAGTGAAAAAACCAAGTAAAATAATACAAATCTCTCACTCCTATATATAGTCATAATGAGCGTTGTGGTGATCAGCATACCAATGTCGTGGTGATCAACAAACCAATGTTATTGTACAGGACACTTGGCGCTGAATATAGAAGGTGATAAAGAGTCACACAGAAAGACATTATAGTGTTACGGGACACTTGGTGTTGTAATGTAAACATTAGATAATGAAGTGCCAACTTTTTGACCAAGGGAATAAAATGGTGCTTAATACGTACAAGCATTACACGCTTACAAATACTACTGTTGTTGTGTTTTAACTACAATAATAATGATTTTAGCTAACATTGTGGTGCTGGTGACAATGCTATGGTGCTCAGTAAAGTGTTATAATGTAAATGTTATGAAAGTACATTTTATCCAACTACAACACCATAATCATTATAAGGTTAACATACTAAAGCTCTAGTGCCTGAGTTAGGGGTGCTAGAGCTCTTAATTAAGAGAATAAGCACTAGAGCTTTTAAAGATACAACACTATAGTAGCATAATCTAGAAAATATTCTCGATAATCCAACACTGTAATGTTATTCTTGAATGTTGTGATGCTTTACATGCAGATGTTGCAGCATTTTTATGGATAACGTTGTGGTGCAAGTTCAATTTTACCATAGCAGATTTTTCTTAGGAGATTTTCATAACTAAGTTAAAATCAGTATTACTAGTTTACAAACCATGCACCATATACTCATATCATAACTTACAAAACATAATTGAAAAACATAAATTACAAAATAGAATAAAAGATAAAAATATAGAATATAATTGGGTTTCCTCCCAATACAATACTAAATTTATAATCTTTAGCTAGACTTGCCTAGATATAACAATTTGGTTGGGGGTATCACTACCACACCTCAATTGATTTCCACTAGGATCTTTCCATTTCTCCTTAGGATTAACTTCAATATTACTAGGTAAGGATCTAATTAAGGGGTCTACTACTTAAAAATATTGTAAGATGCCCTAATTGAGTTTTCAAAATTTTAATTGAAGTAACATGACTTTGCAACTGGGTTCCTAACTAAATCACAACCTTTTCCAATAGTGATTTTTTGCTCTAAAATGATTAGTTTGGTTAAAACTTACAGGAGATGAAGGTCTAAGATTCACACCAGGTCGCTAAGAATTAATTAAATTTTCTTGTTGATTTGATTGACTTGCATTCCACTGATTATTACCACATCAATATTATTTAACCAATTAAAATTAGGATGGTTCTTCCAACCTAGATTATATGAAATATAATAGGGATTATTTTTTTTTTTACATCTAATTAAATTTATATTTTTAATCCCTAGAGCACTACTTCATCAATAGAATTTTCATCACACTCTTTTAGTTACATAGATGGTCTTGTTTCTGAACTAATTCCAATAGTATCTAACATAAAAATTGCAGCTGCTTGTGTAGTTAAACTAGCTAATGTATATGATTCATACACACCATATACTCTCTTATGATTCACCCTATCAGAAGGCCACTAAAAATAATTTATAGCAATTTTCTCTAATTATTATTATGCTTTCTCAAATAGCTTAGACATTAAAGATCTCTAGCTGCTGCATATATGATTGACCTAAGGGATCCTACCAATCCATTATAAAAAGTCTGAATAACCACCTAATCGAGTAAAGCATAGTGAGGGCATTTCCTTAAATCTCTCCCAACTTTCATAAATTGATTCTCTTTCAAACTAGGCAAAATATGTAATATCATTTCTAAGTTTGATAGTTTTTAAAGGTGGGAAATACTTAGTTAGGAATTTGTGTGCCAACTCATTCCAAATGATTATAGAGCTTGGGGAAAAAGAATTAAACCACATCTTAACATTGTCCCTTGGAGAAAATGAAAATAATCTAAGAGTCTTCACTGACACAATTATACTTAAATGTTACACAAAATTTTAAGAAACTAGCTAAGTGTAAGTTGAAATCCTCAATAGGAATTTCCCCAAATTAGGAATTTTGAACTTTATTGAATTATGGCAGGTATAAGTTTAAAGTTATTGTTCTAAACAGTAGGTATATTAATGCTCTGATACATTCCTTCTACTATGGGGTTAACATACTATCTGAGAGGTTTAGAATGATCTTGATCTTGTTCTGGGTCAAACATTCTAAAATCTTTTTTTTTTTGAATTTTTTATAAGAGTTCTTTCGATTTCTTAATCAAATAATAATGACTCGTTACTAGATCTACTAAGCATGCAACAATAATAAAATAACTAAAAATCATAAACTAAATAATCAATAAAATACATTTTTTTATCTTTTCCAAAATTTTATCAAACAAATCAAAAATAAAGATGCATGATACAAGTATGTCTAGATATGCACTTATTTCAACAATATAATTAAAATTGTAATACACACATTACTTGCCTGGTAATGGTGCTAAAAACTTGATACAAGTGGGTTGCTTAATTTAAATTGATATGGAAATATGCTTAGATTTTTTTTATATAAATTTATGAAAGTCTACTAAATACACAATTATGTGTGCCGAATCAAGTAATAAAATGATAGAGAAGAGTGTCGATCTTACGAGAAAGTGTTCTACTTAATTATCATTAAACTACTACCATTAAATCTAAATGCATAATTTATTCTACTAAATATAAAAAAGAACATTTTTAGTTTTTGCCACGTAGTGGAGGCTTGCAAGAAAATTTGATACTAGTAAAAATTAAATGTTTTGGACTAATGAATGTAATACAACATACTTTTTTAATAAGACTTTTTATTTTATACGTGAATCAGAGCATATGCAGTCTTATATATATATATATATATATATATATATATATATCTCGAGCTTGTTAGGTGAAAAGAGAGGTTTAAGGCCTTCCGATAATTATACTTTCTCCATAGAACTTCAAAAGTTTAATATCATATCTCTAGGCATGCCAACATTATATTTCAATACTCCAAATCATTTTAATATTTCTCCATCGAGACTATACATCACACTAGATATTAACTACATGCACGGTCATTTTATGCATTGAATGAAGCACGAGAGATATTGAAAACATCCATGGAGAATTTAAATCATAAGTACATATATTAGTACGCTTACTATGTATTTACATCATTAGTCCAAAATAGAGGCGGATTTACGCTGAGGGTTGTGGGGGCACGGGCCCCTACTGGTTGTAGTTAATACTTAATTAAAGTAATTTATGGCTCTTTAATTACGGCCTAATATAAATTATTAATATTAATTTTTTTTTTCTTCATCCTCAATCCTGCCCAACTTTTTCGCGCACGCACGAACACGGACAAGGCGGAAGGGCTTTTCTTTGACGAGCTCACGAACTGAAGGCAAAATCCCCATCTTCTTTCTTCTTCGAAAGCCCACACAACCACACTTCACCTTCTCATGCCGGTGGTTGGTGACGATCTCTCTCTCTCTCTCTCTCTCTCTCTCTCTCCTCTCTCTCTCTCTTTCTCTCTCTCTCTCCATAACTCTACAAGCTACAACAGATGCTGTAGATTTGAAAGTAAGAAAAATGGTTTGCTATGAACTACAAAGTTTCTTCTTATTTCCCTAATATGCTAGTACTTTATGCAGTTAAGTGAATATTAGCATACCGTGCCGTTTTAGTAACTGTGTTATAAAGTTCAAATATGGGGTTAATTTTTAATGGAATAAGTATGTTAGGCACTTCAAATTTAATAAAATGTACCAAATGTAATTGCCTAAGAATGATTTCGATTTCTGCAATAGTTTGTTCATGCATGGTATTGTTAAAATAGTATAAAACAAATTGCTCAATCAGTACTAAAAAAATAATAAATTTGTTTGAATGTTTGTTGTTTGATGTCAAAATTTTGGTACATTAAATTTTTTTTTATAAATTAAGTAATAGATTGGATTCCTGAATGCATTCTTAGGGGGAGATCGGAGTACAATAATCAACTTCCGGATTGAAATTTAACTACAAGAAGAGATCAAAAATCTGACGACATTTGGTGGTCGAGCGGAAATCCTGCTTCTAATGATGGTCGGGCAGAAATCCGGTGTTAGTCGGTTGTCGGGCAGAAATCCAATTATTTTAATTTTTGAAGTTTCCAACTTGAATTTTGCCTCGAGATTCATGCCCGATCAAGATTATTTTTTGATGATATATCAATTATATATTTTATATGTTTATAATGAGTCTAATTATTTAAAAAAAATAATTGTCTATACCGGTCACAAGCCCGAATAAAAGAGGGTGAGAATTTTTTTCTTAAACTTAATAATTTGTGCCCCCACATAAAGAAAATCCTGGCTTTGCCCCTGGTCCAAAACATAAAGGTTTAGCCATACATGGATAACAAAGAAAGCAAACTCATATTCATTTCATTTATATGAAAAAGAAATATGAGAATGAATTGGATAAATATTATCCGGAACAATTAATTGATATTCTTCACACTCATAAAAGAATTGCTTACCAAGTAAAGGCTAAGATCTCCCAGAAGAAAGTATCTTGTATTTTCCTAGCCTCACTTATGCTTCATTTGGGACGACTTTCTTAATGCTTCTTAAAACAGCTTCCTAGCATAAAATTTAAAATTTTAATGCTAGAAAGCAGCTTTAAGAAGCAGTAATAAAGTTGTCCCAAAAGAATCCTTAGACTTTACTCTAAGAAGGAATTATAGGAAGACACTACAAAGTATAAGAGTCCGTTGAAATGAAAGAACTCTCTAAATAAAGTAATTGAAAAAATTATTTATATATGTACATACATATATTAAATATAATTAAATATATGAAGTTTAATATTAAATAAATTAAATTTTATATTATTTAAGTTTAAGATTAATTAAGTTTGATCTTAAATAGTTAAGTTTTAAGAGTATTAATTATATCTATTTAAAAGTTAATTATTTAATACTCTTAAAATTTAATTATTTAATATCAAATTTAATTAATCTTAGGCTTCATTTGTTATGGCTTTCTTACAGCTTCTTAAAACACATTTTTAACTTAAAAATTAAAATTTTTATACTAAAAATCTGCTTTAAGAAGCAATAAAAAAACCGTCCCAAACGAAGCCTTAAACTTAATTAATATCAAACATGATATATTTAAGACCAAACTTTATATATTTAATCATATTTAATATAAAGTTTAATTAATATTAAACTTAATTAATATAAATTTTGGTATAATTAATATCTAGATAATTGTTTAATAGAAAACTTAAAAAATTTAAAGATTATTATTTATATCAAACTTAATTATTTAATAGGATTAATTATATCAAAAACAATAAATTTTAAGAGTATTAATTATATCAAATTTAAATTTTGTTTGTGATAGCTTTCTAACTGGTTTTTAAATTAGCTTTCATGTTTAAATAAATTAATTCAAAATTTTTTTTCAAGAAAATTGCTTGAAAAATAATTTAAAAGTTATCCAAATGAAATCTTAATTTTAATTAATATGCATATGGAAAAAAAAATGCTGTTAACAGAAAATTGGTTTTCTTATGAAAAAATTTGGTTAACAGAAAAAAATAAAAAAAAATAAAAATAAGAAAAAATAATAAAAGAATTTGATTAACAGAAAATCCAAAAAATTTATTCAAAAACAATTTAAAACTTAACTAATTGGTTAACAGAAAACGCAATTTTTTATTTTTTTAACGTTTTTGTAAGAAACCATAATAATAATAATTATTATTTTTTGCTTTTCAGATTTTTTTTTTAATTAAAAATTTTCTGTTTAAACATCCGAAAAACACGAATTAAAAGCTTTGAACAATGGAGGTCTGCGCTTCACCTCCCCTCAGAACGGCAGAAGGTCAAACATAGCCTCCATTCAAAAGGACATTCCTGTTCACTCACTGCTCCCAGAGCTAATCGACTGCATCCACCCCCGAAAACCTAGAGATGGTGCGAGCTTACAAGCATGAACATATCTACCGCCACCCCTGGGACCGCGTCACCACCGCTTCCTGGCGCAAGTTCACCGATCCCGATACCCCCGCTGTCCTCTCCCACGTTCTCGACGTCCACACACTCTCTCACCGCCTGGACGCAGCTTCCGGGTGCCTCCACACCGTCCGATCCATCACCGTTCGATCTCCCTCCCTCCCTTTCTTTCTTCGCCGCATCATCGGTGGCGAGGCCGTCGTGTGCCACTGCATCGAAACATCAGTTGTTGACCCCCGCGCCAGATCGATGGAGATCGTCGCCGTCAACGCTAGCCTTCGTGGCCTTATCGAGGTTGAGGAGCGATCATCGTATCAGCCTCACCCGGAAAATCCTGAGGGTTGGACGCTATTGCGGCAGGACACTAGCATTCGTTGCAAGCCCTTTAAAGCGCTGGCTGCCGTTGCTGAGAAGGTTGAGCAGCGCTGCGTTGAGCGGTTTCAGCAGAATAGCGTCAAGGGGCGGGAGTTTGTTGAGAGGATTTGTAAGTACCTTGAGGCGGAATCCTCGGCTGCAGCTGCAGGTGCTACGGCGTCATGATGAGCACTGTTGGACGGCTTGGTCTAAGGTAACCTGACTCTCTGATCGAGGAATATAATTCTGCTTATGTAGATCCTGATTATGTTAATGTTAACATGACTTGTTTTATTATCTGATCCCTTTTTTAAGCCATGTTTCAGAGCATCCAGAAGTCTATGCATTTCAATTCGGGATTTCATGTCACATATATTTTGATAATTATAGTTTAAATAGAGGAAATTGTTATTATGTTTTTGTCTAAGGTTAGTATTTTATGTTTATACCCTTCTGCCTTGTAATCTTTCCATCCTGAATTTGGAAATGGTGAATTCGAAAATCTTGATCTTAACTTAGTGTGTTGGAGCTGTTCTTGAGAAGATATATATTGTTGACTTCATAGCATAGCTTAGAGTTTCTCATCAAATTAGAGGAGATTAGAAATTTTTTCATTAAATCTCTATAGGAGAAAAAATCATGGGGCTATCTAGTTGAAGAGTTTTCATTATTTTGTAGATAATAAATACTAAGATGGTTCACCTCTGAGCATGTGGAGGGACTTCTATTCAAGGTGTCTCTTGGGTTGTTAGAAAAAGAGTTGTTAGCATCAAGATAAGTCCTTATGTGCTTCAGTTGTAAATGTAATTGGAGCGTGCGATGGTTGGTTTGACAACATCCTTGTATAATACAAATAGCTGCATATCAAATTATCTTCGGTATAAACAGTGTTCATAGCTTACTTAGATTTTAAATACTGTTAGTTCTTCAGATGACAATGGGCGGTGTGAGCTTGGCAACTATCATTGGAAGAACAACAAGTGCAATCCAATATGATGAACTCTTTTCAACTATTCCCAACATAACAAAACTTGCTATAAGAGTTGTAAATGAACCCTTTATTAGACTTCATGAAGTGTATATTAGCCCTATCTTTATTATTCCTTATTATACAATGTTGCCTCTAGGTTAAATTAATTAGTGAACTTGAACCTGACACTTTTAGAGTGTCCAAAGGAAACCATAGTTGGTGATATATTATATCAATGATTATTAGAGTTGTCAATTTTTCATAGGCAACAAACTAATAGGAAATACTTGAGTTCGCAAGTAATCCTATCAAATCTACTTGAGTTCGCAAGCAAATCCTAACAAGAATCGGTAAAAATAGCAAGAAAACGTAGAAATACCTCCCTAACAAAGGTGAACTGGCCTAACAATACCACTCTCCCAAAGAATCACCTTGTCCTCAAGGTGAAAATCAAGAAATTGATGTTTCACCCACTCGTATGGCTCCCACGTGGCCTCATAGTCAGGAAAGTTCTTCCACTTGATCAATACTTCCTTAGTTTCATCTTCTATCTCGTGAACCCTCATCAGCTCTAAGGGTTCCAGAACCACCTCTAAATCATCAGTAAGTGTCGTCGATAACTCAAAGTTGGCTGTATAGTCACCAATGGTTTTTCTCAGCTGCAATACATGAAAAACCGGGTGTATAGTCGCTGATGGTGGTAGTTCCAGTTGATATGCTACTGCTCTGATCTTCTCCAGCACTTCATAAGGCCCAAAGTACCTTGGAGCCAACTTCTCATTCCTCCTGTTGGCGACTGTCTTCTGCTTATATGATTGGAGTTTCAAGAACACGCTCTCCCCTACTTCAAACTGGATGTTCTTCCTATGCGCATCAGCTTGTTTCTTCATAATCTGTTAGACTCTCAGTAGATGTCTTTACAACTCTTCTAGCATTCTATCCCTCTCTTTCAAGTACTCCTCTACTAACGACACTGGAGTAGTGTTACTCCCAAAGTGCGTCAACTGGGGAGGATCTCTTCCGTACAACACCTTGAATGGGGTCATTTGAGAAGCAAAATGAAAAAAGGTGTTGTATCAGTACCATAGCTGTCAATGGCGCAAAATATCGCGCGCCAGGGCGCATGGCGCGGCGCACCTACGACGCTATGTTCATGGCGAGACGCATCTGTTTAAAATAGCGCGCGCTATTTGAGCCACTTGTGAGCCATGGCGCACTGCGCACGACGCAAAATAGCGCGCCAAATTATTTTTAAATTTCATTATACTTATGAATATTTTTTATATTTAAAAATATATCTATATTTTAGGATAAATGACTATTTATTGCTCTAATTTCATGAAAGATTTTCTGTTTGTTGCATCCGCCGAACACATCCCGCAGTCCCTAAGTCGAGGTTGCTGAATCTATCCCGAAGTCGAAGGTTTTCTGTTTTTTGTTTGCTGCATTCGCTGCTTCCGCCGAATCCAGCCGAATCTGTCCCGAAGTTGAAGTCGTTGTCTCCGCCGAATCGTCCCGCAGAGTAGTGCTTCTGCCAAATCTGCCCCCTCCTTCGTCTGTTCTAATAAAAAATCTTACTAGCTGACTCCGATTTGCAACCTCCATCTTTTCCGCATAGCTCTATTGTTTTGCAAGGCTATTTCTTATAAGATTTTACAACTTAACAGGTATGCTCGGTACTGCTAGGTACATGCTCGGTACTGCTAAATAAATGCTCGGTAACGCTATGTATAAGCTGGATGTTTCTCAGTACCGCTAGTTACATGCTCTGTATCGCTCGGTATAGCTCGGTACAACTAGGTACATGCTTGGTACACGCTCGGTACCGCTAGGTACATGCTCGGTACCGCTATGTAAATGCTCGGTACCGCTCGGTACATGCTCAGTATCGCTAGTTACATGCTCTGTACCGCTCGGTACAGCTCGGTACAACTAGGTACACGCTCGGTATCGCTAAGTACATGCATGATACCGCTCGGTATCGCTATGTAAATGCTCGGTACCGCTCGGTACATGCTCAGTACCGCTAGTTACATGCTCTGTACCGCTCGGTACAGTTCGGTACACGCTCGGTATCGCTAAGTACATGCATGATACCGCTTGGTACCGCTCAGTACATGCTCGGTACCATTAGTTATATGCTCAATACCGCTCGGTACAGCTCGGTACAACTAAGTACACGCTCGGTACCGCTCCATAATTTCCATACAAACGAACTTCAAAATTTCTCTTACAAATAAATTTTGTTCCGGGGGCGCTGCCCCTACAAACCCTCGCAAAGGCGCTGCCCCTTAACCCCACGACCTGACTGGGCAGGTCGAACCCCGCCAGGGGGCAGCGCCTCCTTGGACCCCCGGCAGCCCCCATATTATGTTATTTGGACAATATTATGTTTCTTTTATCTAAATTTATTTGCTTTTAAGTGATCATAAAATGTCAGATTCAGTTCAATCTTTAAAAAAAAATCTAGCATGAAAATCTGCTATACTAACAAATGAATCCGACAACAACAATGTGACATGCATTTTTTGTGGTAAAATAATAAAAGGAGGAATTACACGCCACAAACAACACCTCGTTGGGGGTTTTAGGAATGCAAGGCCTTGCTCTATGTCATATCCATGTTGAAAAAAAGATTTAAAGGAATAATTTAATGACATATCAAATGTTAACCTTGCTGAAGATGAAGAAGAAGATTTTGTTGTGATGACAGATGATATTTTAATTGCCAAACCATCCAAAATATTGTGGACAAATAAATCTAACACATCTAGTCAAGGATCGACATCTACATCTATCTTCAAAACTTCACGACCTAAAGGTCCATTAGATACTTTCCTTACACTAAATCCTGAAGATGTAGTAAAGCATAGAAAATGTCAGTTTAACAAAGAAATGGATGCAGCTAAAAAAGAAATGAGGGGAAGGGCTATTCAAGTGTTTAGTAGATGGATATATGATGTTGGGATTCCATTTAATGCTGTGAACTATGATAGTTTCCCTGCTATGGTGGAGGCACTTGGGCAGTTTAGACCTGGTATGAAACCTCCTAGTTATCATGAGGTACGAGTTACTTGTTTGAAGAAAGAGGTTGGACATACACATGAGCTATTACGACGCCATCAAACAGATTTTGTACGATATGGTTGTTCTCTTATGACAGATGGATGGACGTCGAGAAATGGGAAAAGCTTAATCGATTTTCTTGTTAATTGTCTAAGAGGTAGTGCATTCATAGAATCAATTGATGCTAGTTCTTTCTCCTAGAATGCTGTGAAATATTTGAACTTTTTTGCAAGTACATCGAGGTTATTGGACCACATAATGTGATCCAAGTGGTCACTGATAATGCATCTGAAAATGTTCTTGCAGGTTTATCACAACTTTTATTCTAAAGTTATGTTATTTCATGAAGAATTTGTATATATCTTAACTTAAATTATAATGACATAACAGAAAAATTATTGATGGACAAATATCCTCACATTTATTGGACTTCTTGTGCTGCTCACTGTTTGGATTTAATAATGGAGGACATTTTCAAAATTCAAAAGCTAAGGCGATGCTTTGAGAAAGCAGTGGCAGTACACAGTTTTATATATTCTAGGCCTCGCTTACTTGAGTTAATGAGAAGGTGCACAAATCAAAGAGCACTTATCAAACCCGCAAAGACTCGCTTTGCAACAACTTTCTTAACTTTACAACATTTTCATCAACAACAACTGAACTTGAAGAAAATGTTTACTTGTGAGGAATTTATCTTGGGTCCTTATGCGAAAGAGGCTAAAGCAAAACAATCTCAACATACAATCTTACAACAATCATTTTGGAACACTATAGTGTATGCCTTAAAAATAGCTGGTCCTTTTAAAGGTTTTTAGATTGGTTGATGGAGAGAAGAAGCCCCCAATGGCTTACATATATGAAGCAATTGATGGAGCAAAAGAGGCAATTGTTGCAAGCTTCAATAACAGTGATAAGTATGATCAAATTTTTAAAATGATTGATAGAAGATGGGAAGTGCAATTACATCGGCCTCTACATGCAGCGGGACATTTTTTAAATCCTGAATATTTCTTCAATAATCCTGATATTACCAAGGATAAGGAAATAGCTGATGGTCTTTACCAATGTATTGGAAGATTATCTCAAGATATAGCTGAAGAAGATAAAACCAGTAATGAATTAAGTTTATACATTAGGAGTGAAGGACTTTTTGGTATTCCGCCAGCTATAAGACAAAGAACTACCCGATCTCCAGGTATCATTATTTATAAAAAAATTAAGATTGATTTGTTATCTAATATTGAAAAAGAAATTCATTTCTTCCAGCTGATTGGTGGTTGACATATGGACAAGGAGCACCCAATTTACAAAGCTTTGCTATCAAAGTCCTAAGTCTAACATGTAGTTCATCTGTATGCGAACGCAATTGGAGTATTTTTGAATATGTAAGTATTTTACAATGTATGTGTTGATTTTTTATATATGTTCATAATATAGTAATGTAATAATATTTTAATTGCAGCTTCATAGCAAACGAAGAAGCAAATTAGATCATGGTCGCTTAAATGATTTAGTTTATGTGAAATATAATAGAGCATTGATTCGGAGATTCAATTATCGTGATGTCATTGATCCTATTTTTTTGACTGAGATAGATGATACAAATGAATGGCTAACAGGAAAATTAGATGATGAGTCTGATGAAAAATATGACTTTATTGCTGGAGAGAAAGATTTAACTTGGACAAGTGTTGTTAAAGCTATTGGTGTTTATGATAAAAACTATAATATTCGGAAAAGATCTAAAGGGAAAGAGAAAGAATCTTCAATTATGCATAATGTTGCTATTGAGAATGATGATGAGGAGGGTAATGAAGAGGATTATGAAGTAGGAGACAATGTTGAAGAAAATAATGAAGTTTTTTTAACATTTGTTGATGATGATGATTCCCAAGAAGAGTAGATTAAATTCTTATTTGATTTTTTAAAAAAAGATTGTAAATTTGAATTATGAGATATTTGGATGTTACTTAGTCGAATTTATATAAGTTATGGTTGTCTTTTATTATTATGATAGCATTTTTAATAATATTTCATATTCATGCTTATTATTTTATAATTTTTATACAGCTTGCGCCATGTTCGAAATAGCGTGCGCCGCGCCGTGCGCTATGCGCCATGGCTCCAAAGGGACCTTTGCGCCATGGTGCGCCATTCGCCGTTAACAGGTATGATCAGTACTCAGCCCATGATAGCCACTTAGCCCTTTAGTACGACACTAGAGTACTGCTACTCACAAACATGGTTTAAAATTGCGCAATATGAGGCTCGCCTTGAGGCCCGCCTTTGCGCAATTCCAGTAAAAAACGCCTCGATGCTTACGCCTTGAGTTTTTTTTATGAGGCTTGCGCCTCAACTTGGTTGAGGCCCGCCTCGCCTCACTAGCATGAGGCTTACGCCTCATGCTATATATATTAAAACTTACATAAATCTTGAAGTAAATGCCCGATATTGGACTCTATAGGAGAGGAGGAAGGGGAGAGAGCAGCTCATCATAATGATGATTCAAATGAATAACCCCTTAGTGATGACAGTGCTGATGACTTATGAGTTCTTATGTGATATGTCATTGCTATTTATTTTTGGAAATTGGAATCATATGTTAATGAAAAGAATACTAGGATTTGGGAAAGATAGAATTTTGAGTTGAACTATATTTCATGTTGTCTTATTATTTGGATATTTTGATTTCACTTCATATCTTATGTTTTTTTATGTTTTATATTATTCACTCATTAGCATATAAAAATTTATTATTTTATGTTTATGCAATCTTTTGATTTTGAGGCTTACGCCTCAAAACGCCTTGAGGCTTACGCCTAGCCTCACAAATGAAAAACGCCTCAATACCCGAATACGCAATTTTAAACATTGCTCACAAAGTGTTGTACCAGTACGCAGCCCATGATAACAACCCATCTATGTAGTCCATAGATATCTCCTCTCATACTCGTCTCGATAGAGCCAATAGCTGTAGTAGTCCTCCTGGTGACATAGCCAGGTATTTATTCCTTTAATAAATCTTACATTTGGCTTCCATCTCCTCTACATCTTTATGCATCCCTTTCCAGTATAGCTTTGCAGCTAGTCTCTTGTATGTCTTCTGCATGTCTGAATGGCCCCCAACAGTAGTTCCATGAAACTCCTGGAGTATGTTTGGGATGTAGATCGAGGTTCAGGGCATTACAAACCTCTCTTGATATAACAATCTGTCTCCCTCCAATGAGTACCCTGGGTGGTTGTCCTCTCCCTTTAGTAATCTACCACGATCTTCCCCAAATCCTTATCTCTAGCACTTTCTTCTATGATGGCCTCTCAATCAAGCATCAAAGGAACATATAGTGCCACTGTCTGCTGCTCCCCCATACATCTGGACAAGGCATTTGCCTCCTTGTTCTCTACTCCTGGCTTGTATTGAATATGAAAATCATACCCCAGCAACTTGGACAGCCACCTCTGATATTCCTCCGTCACCATCCGCTGTTCCAGCAGGTATTTCAAGCTCCGTTGATCTATCCTGACAATGAAATGCCTCCCAAGTAGGTAGGGCTGCTACTTCTGGATTGCCAACACGATGGTCATTAACTCTTTCTCATAGACTGACTTCAGCATTACTCTTGCAGTCAACACCTGGCTGAAATAAGCAATGGGCCTATGATTCTGCATAAGCACTACACTCGATCCGTATCCGGACATGTCTGTTTCCACTAAAAATCTGAGTGAAATATGGCAACGTTAGGAACGATACCATAGTCATAGCCTTCTTCAAGCTCTCAAATGCTGTTGTGGTCGCCTTCGCCATATGAAACCGTCCTTCTTTAACTGTTCAGTGAGTGGCAATACTATGGTGCTGTATCCCTTTACAAACCTTCTATAGTAACCTATTAGTTCTAGAAATTCTCTCAGCTCCTTCAAATTTTTAGTCATTGGCCACTTTAGCATTGCCTCAATTTTAGATTGATATGTTGCCACCCCTTCTTTTGATACAATTTGGCCCAAGTACTCTATACTGGCTTGTGCGAAGCAGCACATTTTCATGTTGGCCCTCAGCTAGTGCTCCTACAACACCTCTAACACCCTTTTTAAATGCTCCCAGTGCTCTTCTTCCATCATGTTGTAGAATAGAATGTCGTCGAAGAAGACCAGTACAAATCGTCTGAGATAAGATTTGAAAACCTTATTCATAAGTGTCTGGAAAGTGGCCGGAGCATGAGTGAGGCCAAAAGGCATCACCAAGAACTTGTAGTGTCCCTCGTGAGTTTGGAAAGCAGTCTTGGGCACATCCTTCTTCATCCGGATATGATGGTATCCTGATTTCAAGTCTATCTTACTGAAAATCACTGTTCCACTCAATTCATCTAACAGCTAATTAATAACTGGGATATGAAACTTATCATGTACAATTTTCTTGTTGAGCGCCCTGTAATCCACAAAAAACCGTCAACTGCTGTCTTTTTTCTTCACCAATAGAACAGGACTAGAGAATGGACTGATGTTTGGTCTGATGATTCTTGCCTCCAGCATTTCTCTAATCAACTTTTCAATTTCATCTCTTTGAAACTAAGGGTAACAATACGGCCGTATGCTGATGGGTGACACACCCTCCCTCAAAATGATGGCGTGCTCTTGCTCCCTCTGTGGTGGCAATCCCTGCGGTGGCTAAAACACTTCTTGGAACTGCTGAATCAGCGGCTGTATGGAGAGGGGTATGTCCCCTCCCTCTTCCAATATAGCTCCCTCCAAACTGTGTAGCTATATCAAATATCCTCCGCCTGCCAACTGTATATCCCTCACCATAGTTTTAAGAGAAACCATAGATTTAGATAATCCTGCATCTCCCTTAATCACTACCTTCCTTCGATCTACCATCAACTCCATCTTGAGTGCTCTGCAATTCACTTTGGTGTCTCCCAAAGTCTGCAGCCATTTCATCAACAGGATAATATATGCACTCCCAAGCTCTAGTGGAAGGAAATCTTCCCTCACCTGAATCCTCTAATAGTCAGTAGGACTCCCCTGCAAATCCCCTGGCCTTTCTCCACCTTCCACGTACCCATCATCACCTCATCACAACCGGTATCTACCAATCTCGCTACCATATGGTCGACGACCTGAGTGAAAATGAAATTGTGAGTAGCACCACTATCAATTAGCACCACCACCTCCCTGCCCTCTATCTCCCCCTTCACCTTCATGGTATGATTTGTAGTGAATCCTACCACTATGTTCAGGGAAACCTCAGCCAGGTCCAAATGCATCTTCTCCTCCATCTCCTCCTCACTTCCCTCCTCAGTTTCGTCGTCATCACAGACGGTGAGAACCTGAAGAGTTCGGTCTTTGCACCGATGCCCTGGCGTATACTTTTCATCGTACCTGAAGCACAACCCCTTAGCCCTCTTCTCCTGCATTTATTTTTCTGTCAGCCGCTTGAAATTTACCCCCTTCCTCCTCATCCTGTCTTCTCCTTGGTGGCCTCCCGACTCCCTCCTGTTGCATGATCTTTAGGTGCTAGATGGGTGGTCGTCATCCTGTAAGTTCCCCCTGTGCTACTACTCCTAGCTCCCCACTTCAAATTTCTCTGATTTTCTACCAGCTGGGCCAACTTCATGGTCTCCCCCAAGTCACGGGGCATCAAAACCTTCACTGCTGCTCGAATCTCCGCCTTCAACCCCTTCATGAAATTCCCCTCCAATACTGTATCTGATAAACGCTCCACCCTACTGGCTAGGTGCTCAAATCGCTCCCGTTAGTCTGCTACTGGTCCCTCTTGCGTCAGAGCAAATAACGGCTCATAGAAATCTCCTCCCCAGTCGGTTTGGAAACGTTCTATTATGCAGTCCTTGAACTCCCTCCAGTTCCTGATAGGTCTTCTTTGGTCTCTCCGCTGATACCAAGATAGAGCCTTTCCTTTCAAGCACAAGCTTGTCGCTGTCAGCTTCTCATCCTCCATCAGCCCATTGACAACGAAGTATCGCTTCACCTTATAAATCCACCATTACACATCTTCTCCTTCAAATATGGGCATCTTTAACTTCCTAACCTTCTAATCGCCACAATTCCCCCTTATTCTTTCATAGTTTCCTCTCTCCCAAGCGCTAGGCCCTCCCCACGTCTCCCGGACTTCCCTTGCCCTGTCATAGCCCAAATCCCCTTCAAAATACCCCCTTCTTTCTTCAAAATCAGCACCTCGGTGGCCATAGTATCCCTCCTGGTGTTCCCCATATCCACCTCCTCTTTCTTCCCTCTGGACAGGCTCCAGATGGGATTTTCTTCTTTCTCCTTCCATGATTTCCACCTCATCTCCCTCCCTACGAATTTCGGAATTCGTGCTTTTCCCTTCCACCCCTTTTGCCACGGAAGCCATCGTTTGGTTTTGAATTTCCAATATTTTTTTCATCATGTCCTAGAGATCGGTTATTTGCCCTTCCGTGAAGGAAATCCTTTCCTTCACCGTTGTTTTGATTTTATTCTTCTCTGCTTTATGCTTTTCCTCCAAAGCATCCCCTTTTTGGCTGTCATCACAATCCGGAGTTTGTAAATTCACAAAATATGGATTTGGGACTCCAAAAACAACAATTTTCCTCTTTTCTGGGCCAAAAGTCACTGCTGGAATTTGCTGAAAACAGCCCTCCACCAGTCCCAAGACTTGCTTTGATAACAATTTGATAGGAAATATTTGATTTCGCGAGTAATCCTATTAGATCTACTTGAGTTCGCAAGCAAACCTAACAATAATCGATAAAAGACAACGAAAAAAAGTAGAAATTATGGTGGAAGAAACTATGGGTGGGCCAAGCCCAAGGGAGGCGGTCTGATTCCGCCTCCTGTAAACTATCTGAAGGGCCGACTGGGCCGGTTCAAGGTGAACCTGCCTAACACAAACTTACGTTGCCTATGATGTGGTATAGTGGGATGGAGAATTTGCATAACCCCATGTGGTTTTAGCTTGAGATAGGCTTGGCAAGTCTTTTCGATATGGTCTGTGGTGTAGGAGTTGATTAGTCTTTAGGAGAGGGTTTCTGCTCATGATCAACCAATCTAGACCAAGTATGCTTAGCTAATTGGCAATTTGAATTTGATTTAATTTAATTTAGTTTATTTGAATATGCTGATCTGTGTCTGATTTATTTGACTTTGAGGACCTATTTCTATCTTGCATGCATATGAAAAATTCGTATTTGTCCGCTCTGACATATTACTCTTTATTGATTTGTTTGTGATTCTTCTATATAATAATTTATCATAGCTTGAACTAAGCTTATTTTGTGTTTGTTTCATCCAATATGCATTCACTCGTTATGAACTTTATAAATATGGGTATGTATAGCTTCATTTAATTCGTCTCTTAATTGCTATATGATTATTAAGTCACCTGCAAAGTTGGCAAGTCGTCTCTATGTATGTTGACATTATTTAATAGGCTATTGTGTACTAAGATTAATGAAGTTAAGAAAAGAATGGTAAGCAAGCTATATTTACATTATAAAGTCTATTGAGTTCCTTGTTTATGTTGTGGTTATTAAGTCATGATTTGCTTTTATAAATATATTTTTATTGTTTAGAGTCTTCTGAGACATACTTTTATTAGTGCACTTGATATGAATTGTTTAAATGGATTTTATATTTTGTTGGATCAGCTACATAGGGTGGTTTGGTGGTAGTGGCTTTGTGGCTATGTGATGCATAATAAAGATGTCAAAATAATGAAAGTTGATGAAGATTGGAAGGCATTAAATTGATAGCCTTGTCCACAAGCATTACACGAAATATTAAACTATTTTAGCATAAATATAAGCATATTATTATAGTATTATTTTCTATATTTAAACATAAGTGGGGCCAGAGAATTTTTGTATGGACATTATCTCAATATCTCAATATTTGCATGTAATTTATTATTAAAATCATGCATGATGACATGACATACCATGCCATTAGCCCATATTGACCTTTTGACCACCTTCGGGGTTTACAAGTTGACCTGATTTACATTTGAAGCATCCCATATGTTTAAGAACCAATATGAAGGCTTGAGGAGACAAATTGCTATTCAAGGGGAGAGAAAGTGGTTGATCTATGGTGTGGCCTAGGGGTAGACCATTGTGGGGTTATTGATTTGGGCTTGAGGGGCTTCCAAGATGTGTTAAGAATGATGTAAACAGTAAAAGCCTTGAGAAGGGTTGAATAGTATTCAAGTGGGATATCTAAGCGTTTATGCAATCTGACTGAATTTTTTCACTAGGAATTTAGGCTTTTAGGGTTTCAAAATGTAGAAATTCTAGGACTTGGAAACTCTTGGAGAAGGAAGAGGAATGTGTCTAGATCAATTCTAAAAATTTTCATAACTTTCCAATGTTTTTGATGGTCAGAATGGGTTTAGATCCACACTAGGTCAAATGGAAACAAGGTTTGGTGGAAAGCTCTTAGGGTCTTGTCTGGAAATGGATGGGAAATGAGTATTGGAATGTGAGGGGATAAGTGTAGAAGAATTATACAGCCAAGGGTTAATTTTATTTAAGGAGCTAGAGCATTTACCACTCAATAAACTATAAATATTTGATGAGATCTCCTAATCCCTTTAAGGTTGAGGCCAACCACCAAGCTTCCTCATCTTGAAAGAAACTAAAATTTTTTTAACACAACCAAAAGCTTCTCATTCTTCATTCCATCATGCTTAAATAGTTTTACAACACATTTGAGTTGCACAAAGAGAGGGAAAAGGAGGTGGGTGGGTGGTTGGGCACCTATAGTGTACGAAGAGAGCAAGGTAACTTCCAATAACTATCCCCTGCTTTTTGTATTGGTTGTCCAACTAAGTATGGGCTAATGTCAATTTGAATTATTTCATTCAAATAAACATGTGCACGTAAAGAAATATCACATTCCTCCTGTATTTGAAAATTTAAATTTAATAAATTTTGAATTTTAAAAAATTTCACTTGTGCATTTTCAAATTATAATTGCTATTACAACTTAAAATCTCAAATACAATCTTTTGCAACATTTATCATACACATAAACATAAAAATAAAATTACATAAAAATAAAATTATACTTAAGAGTTTTTGTTTTGCTCGTCTTTGGTTTTTGAAAATTCTCAGCTTACTTTTTACTTCATACTGCGGGCTTTAGTGGTCAATCCATTTTTTTTTTATGGGCATCTTGTGCCACATTTGTTTGTGTTGGAAGAGGAGATAGAAATTGTAAACTTGGACATCCACTTTTGATTATGGCTTAATTTGAGGAGGTTGAGAAGGCAAAGCGTGAAAATTCATGTAATTAAGAATATTTTATTAAATTATAACTCTTCATGTAATTTAATATCTTTTATTTTTCTTATGGTTTGTAAAATTCTTTATGTTATAAATCCTGTAAATAATCATGTTAAATATTAAGAATGGCATTTGGAAATAAATTATGATTCCTTTCTTTTTTCCCAAATTTTGCTTGGTGGCAAATCTGTCATCTCTTTATTTGTTGAGGTTGAGAGTGACACCCATCCTTTTGTGAGGGTGAGGTGGTCATCCGGTTATTCTTTTGTTAGTGCTCTAGTGTTACTTGCGTTCTTCTTGCACGACTCTTTAAGGATGTAGCATCACTTCCTCATTTTGCTATGTGGATATAATTGGTATAATGTGACTTAAGGCTGTAGCATCACTTCATGAATTTCTTTCTGGATATAACTATCATAAATGTGATATTAACTACATAAGACTGAACGCAAATTTTCCTCAATGTGGTCATTATATTGTTATGTTGTTGAACATTATGGTAATGGTGTAATGTTACTTGACTAACAAATAAATTCACGGTGCCTAATATTATGCTCACTCTCTCCTTTGTTCTTCACATCATTGAGCTCTCCACTCTCCACCACTCAATATCTGGTTCTTTATTGATTAGTTTTGGTGATTGTCTTTGAGGTGGTAGGGGTAGTCGTGGTGTTAGGACTAATGATGGCCATGGCTATAGCTAAAAACTTTTTCCCCTTGCCTTAATTGCATTCATACTAATCCTCCTTCTGAACATTACTAATATAGTTTCGCTTAAGCATACACTGCTCATCATGCTTACACGTTCAGTTTGAATCTACTTACCACTCAAGACCACCTTTTTCAGATCGATTACTATTTCTTACAAATTTGATAAGCTGCTATTTAAATAATCACAACCATCTTCTAGAGCATAGGAGCATTATCAAGCTTCTTTGAAAATTCTTTTCCACTTATATCCCTCACAATCTCATGAAACTAAATAAATACTCAAGGAAACACAAACAAACACACAACTATAGGCATATAAAATGCTTACAAATTATGAGATCTAATACACAAGTGTTCAAATGATAAGCTTAATTTAAATGATGTCACAATCTATAGCATTAGCACACAAACTTGCAATCAAGTGAAATAATCTACAAGTGTAACCAATAAGTGTACTTATGTGTTAAATATAAGGCGTACTAGATGCATGAGCAATTATTCAAGTGAGACAATGCTATTGTCTTCTCGACCACACAAGTTGAGACCCAATTATATCATCAAATGTTGAAACAACACATTAATGTCCACACAAGAATGATGATGGTGATAAATACCGAAATATGTAATATGTAACAATGCTAAATTAAAAGCATAATATAAAATATTTCTAAAGACAATATCACTAGTGCATATAAAAGTATATATCACCACATTAACATTCAACCAAACAATAATATGCTAAATAAATGTACAAGAAATATACATAACTATAGAGGACCTCATTTTCATGTGTTTCAACATCAAATCAGCTTGCAACAACTCCTAATATGCTTCTTGTTTCAATGAGAGCATCTCTACCCAAGCTTTTGTTAGACCGGTTCCCATAGGGACCAGTTCACATGAACAGAGGCGGAGAAATCTCGCCTCTCCCGTATGTCGTCTAAACCGCAGAAGCCGGCAGAACTTTTTGGGAAAGAATTTTGAGGGATTTTGGAGGGAAATTTGAATGTAGGGACTGTTTAGATATTTCCTTTTGAATTGTATGCATTATATAGTTTGTTTTTCGAGGGTTAGGGCATCTTGAATTTGGGCTAAAATTTAAGATCTCTTAGATTTAGGTTTTCCTTTGGGCTCTAGCGGTGTCTAGAGATTTGGGGAGAGATAGATTCTCCTCTCAAATTGAGGATCAATTATATCTTGGTATTTTCCATTTCTATTTCATCAAATAATACAATTTCCTATTGTTTTCTCGATTTTGTGTGGATTCTAATAGAGGATTTTCGCTGTTTACTAAAGATTGATAGGAATTACTTGAGATGTTCAAGTGTTTCCTATTAAATTGGTATTAGAGCAAGTCTTGGGACCATTAGGAGCTGATTTTCTGAAATTTCAGCCGCAAATTTTCATCCGGAGGAAGGAATGCTTGCTGATTTTTGGAGCAAAACTAAAATTTTTTTATGGCGGCCAAAAAGATTGACGCGCTTGAGGAATGTTTGTAGGGGGAGATGAATCAGATAAAGATGACAGTCGAGGACAGAATTTCCTCCATGGAAGGGCAAGTAGCTGATTTATAGGATATGATGAAGATGATGTTGAAAATCCACAACCAATCTGCGGCTTAATGGGCGAAAGGGACAGAAGGAAATAATACGAATTTTGAAATTTGAAGGACGAAGACGAGGTGGAAATCGTAGAGGGAGAAGGGAGAAGACCCCATCTGGAGCATTTCCAGAGGGAGGACAAAGGAGGTAGGTTTGTGGAAAGGCATGGGTATGGAGGGCACGAGCAAAAGGGTGTTGTTTGGGAACATAGGGAAGGATATTATGGCCGCCGAGTATCTGATTTTGACGGGAGGGGAGGGGAATTCGAAGGAGGGTATGGAAATGAAAGGGGAAGGGAAGATCAGTAGACTTGGGGAGAGCCAAACACTTGGCAAAACGGAAACTATGGAGGAATTATCGGGAGGGGTAATTAACTATAGGGGCTTGTGCCTGTAGGAAATCATAACTCAGATCATAAAGTCCTTGCAAAATGAGGGAGAAATCTCTGGGTATTGTCTTATCTACAAACCCATCTGCCTTCCCAAAATGTACCCTGGAACTTAATTCCGTTAAAACTCCCCCCGAATAAGAAAAGTACAGCGGACGGAGGCCGGTGCCAAATTTTCGGAGCCCACACTCTCTCAATCTCTAGACAATAAGTTTAGAGCTCAAAAGCCCAAAAAATTCCAATAGAATTAATAATCAAGCATGCCCTATTCCTTCCCTCTCATGCCTATTTATAGCCTAGCCGCCCACCCCCTGCCAAAAATAAATTAAATCAAATAGATTAATCCCCTTACCAAAAATAGATTACATCAAATAGATTAATCGCCTTGTCAAAAATAGATTAATTCAAATAGGACCCCACTATTAATAGGCGGCAATCAAACGGGCGTGGGCCCCTATTGTTTGGGCGGCAACATGGGAGGCGGTTTGATCCGCCTCCTGTAGACTAAGGCCGGCTCATGTGGGGCCGGCTGGTTCGGTTTAGGAACCAACCTAACACTATCCCTGCATAGTTTGGATGAGGCTTATGATGATTGAAAACATTAGTGAAACATATCATTGTAGATTGATGCTAACAGTAGCAAGTAATATTGCTCACTGAATCAGATATGAATGTTGTAAATTTCTACTCTGACTTTGAGCTTTAACTGAAGAAAGTTGATTTCTCATTTTTCTTCCGGAATATAATGTATTTTTCTTTTAAGCCCACTGTATGTAGACTATTTATTTGGTATAAATTTCATGGTTTATATTTCTATTATAAGTACTTTTATTTCCTTGATCATGGTTTTAGATAAAATGAAGGCTTATCACAGTACTTCAATTATTTTCATACTCCCTCACAATTATTTCAACTTCATTTCTGTGACAGTTCTTGATTCGGGCTTACCAGTTTATGCATCCTTATAATTTTACTTGAATTGATAATTTATCTATTTAGTTGTTGGTGCATATTCTACTTGATGCGTTAGTATCTTACCTTAGAGAGGGGAAGACTTCTTGATTTGATCTCATTCTCCATGTAATTATTCCTCGCTTGTAATTGGTTCCTGTGCCTGCAACAAAACAGAATATGTTTAACTTTGAATGCGTTTTAGTTAAATAAAAAAAAAAAAAAAAAAAAAAAAAAAAAAAACACACCCCAACCGAA